>JAXIVJ010019097.1:0-20908 GCA_036785665.1 Chirona hameri | reverse complement strand
ATATATAAATATATAATATATATATATATATATATATATATATATATATATATATATATTATAATATATATATATATATATATATATAATATATATATATATATATATATATATATAATATATATATATTATATATATATATATATATATATATATATATATATATATATAATATATATATATATATATATATATATATTATATATATATATATATATATATATATATTATATATATATATATATATATATATAATATATATATATATATATATATATATATATATATATATATATATATAATATATATATATATATATATATATATATAATATATATATATATAATATATATATATATATATATATATTATATATATATATATATATATATATATATATATATATACAAATTACAACGGATAACGGATTACAGGGTTAACTGGTGAACGAGTCAAGTTATCTGCCGGCAAATGTTAATGTGTAAACGGGTTAATGAGTGAACGTGTGTAGTGTCCTCTAGTCCTGACTGTTTGCGTTGGATCCTACTTTCTGTGCTTTCTTCCATTATATTCGGTGCTGTTGCACATATTGCCAATCTGTGTATATAGACAGTTTTGAGGATAAAATAAAGCTAGCGAGACAGCGGCCCGTGACAGTGGCCCGAGACAGCGGCCCCGTGACAGCGGCCCGTGACAGCGGCCCGTGACAGCGGCCCGTGACAGTGGCCCGTGGCAGCGGCCCGTGACAGTGACCCGTGACAGTGGCCCGTGACAGTGGCCCGTGACAGCGGCCCGTGACAGTGGCCCGTGACAGTGACCCGTGACAGCGGCCCGTGACAGTGGCCCGTGACAGCGGCCCGTGACAGTGACCCGTGACAGTGGCCCGTGACAGTGGCCCGTGACAGTGGCCCGTGACAGTGGCCCGTGACAGTGGCCCGTGACAGCGGCCCGTGACAGTGGCCCGAGACAGCGGCCCGTGACAGCGGTCCGTGACAGTGGCCCATGACAGTGGCCCGTGACAGCGGGCCGCTGTCACGGCCCGCTGTCCGTGACACCAGGGGACCAGCGGCCCGTGACAGTGGCCCGTGACAGTGGCCCGTGACAGTGGCCCGTGACAGTGACCCGTGACAGCGGCCCGTGACAGTGACCCGTGACAGTGGCCCGTGACAGTGGCCCGTGACAGTGGCCCGTGACAGTGGCCCGTGACAGCGGCCCGTGACATTGGCCCGTGACAGCGGGCCGCTGTCACGGCCCGCTGTCCGTGACACCAGGGGACCAGCGGCCCGTGACAGTGGCCCGTGACAGTGGCCCGTGACAGTGGCCCGTGACAGTGGCCCGTGGCAGCGGCCCGTGACAGCGGTCCGTGACAGTGGCCCGTGACAGTGGCCCGTGACAGTGGCCCGTGACAGTGACCCGTGACAGCGGTACAGTGGCCCGTGACAGTGGCCCGTGACAGTGACCCGTGACAGCGGCTCGTGACAGCGGCCCGTGACAGCGGCCCGTGACAGTGGCCCGTGACAGCGGCCCGTGACAGCGGCCCGTGACAGCGGGCCGCTGTCACGGCCCGCTGTCCGTGACACCAGGGGACCAGCGGCCCGTGACAGCGGCCCGTGACAGTGGCCCGTGACAGCGGCCCGTGGCAGTGGCCCGTGACAGCGGCCCGTGACAGTGGCCCGTGACAGCGGCCCGTGACAGTGGCCCGTGACAGTGGCCCGTGACAGTGGCCCGTGACAGCGGCCCGTGACAGTGGCCCGTGACAGTGTCCCGTGACAGTGGCCCGTGACAGTGGCCCGTGACAGCGGCTCGTGGACAGTGGCCCGTGACAGCAGGGGACCAGCGACCCGTGACAGCGGCCCGTGACAGCGGCCCGTGACAGCGGGCCGCTGTCACGGCCCGCTGTCCGTGACACCAGGGGACCAGCGGCCCGTGACAGCGGCCCGTGGCAGCGGCCCGTGGCAGCGGCCGCCCGCGCTGCACATGACCGGACCGTGTGCCGACCGCGATACATCCGATGATAGGTACACGTATATTGATGTGCCGTGACATGGTGACAAGCCATGACAGGCTGACGCAGACCGTCACGCTGGCTGTGTGTCCTCATTGACTGCTGTTTGTCCTCATTGACGGAATGTTTCGCCGATAGCTATAGGCCTTTACTGTTATCGTGCATCGGAGACCAGTGGCGCCGCTGGTTCGGAGACGGGGACCAGTGGCGCCGCTGGTTCGGAGACGGGGACCAGCGGCGCCGCTGGTTCGGAGACGGGAACTAGTGGCGCCGCTGGTTCGGAGACGGGGCCAGTGGCGCCGCTGGTTCGGAGATGGGGACCAGTGGCGCGGCTGGTTCGGAGCCGGGGACCAGTGGCGCCGCTGGTTCGGAGACGGGGACCAGCGGCGCAGCTGGTTCGGAGACGGGGACCAGCGGCGCCGCTGGTTCGGAGACGGGGACCAGCGGCGGCCGCTGGTTCGGAGACGGAGACCAGTGGCGCCGCTGGTTCGGAGACGGGGACCAGTGGCGCCGCTGGTTCGGAGACGGGGACCAGTGGCGCCGCTGGTTCGGAGACGGGCAGCAGTGGCGCCGCTGGTTCGGAGACGGGGACCAGCGGCGCAGCTGGTTCGGAGACGGGGACCAGTGGCGCCGCTGGTTCGGAGACGGGGCACCAGTGGCGCCGCTGGTTCGGAGACGGGGACCAGTGGCGCCGCTGGCTCGGAGACGGGGACCATTGGCGCCGCTGGTTCGGAGACGGGGACCAGCGGCGCCGCTGGTTCGGAGACGGGGACCAGCGGCGCCGCTGGTTCGGAGACGGGGACCAGCGGCGCCGCTGGTTCGGAGACGGGGGACCAGCGGCGCCGCTGGTTCGGAGACGGGGACCAGTGGCGCCGCTGGTTTGGAGACGGGAACCAGCGGCACCGCTGGTTCAACTCCTGTGGACACCAATACACACACTCTTGACAGACTATGAGACGATGAATATGGTGTCTATAACTGTCTAGTTTAATGACTAAATGCCGAGCGGCGCTGAGAAGTGGTGCTTACATACGCTGGCCACCACCAGTGGTGTTCTGGGCACCACCAGTCGTGTTCTGGGCACCACCAGTGGTGTTCTGGGCACCACCAGACGTGTTCTGGGCACCACCAGTGGTGTTCTGGGCACCACCAGTGGTGTTCTGGGCACCACCAGTCGTGTTCTGGGCACCACCAGTCGTGTTCTGGGCACCACCAGTCGTGTTCTGGCCACCACCAGTGGTGTTCTGGGCACCACCAGTCGTGTTCTGGGCACCACCAGTCGTGTTCTGGCTCACTCTTTGGGCTATAGAAATAAACTCTTACCATAACATGCGCTGGTTTGAAGCATCAATAACTTGACACGAGGAAGCGATGCAAAACTCGTCACTAGATACTGAAGACGAAAACAACAATTAGCTGAAGCAGTGTACCGTGATTTCTTTCTGACAAAAAATATATGATGATATCTGGCTTGTTAACTATTGTTAAAAATATAAATCTTTATGTTAGCTTTATATTTTTTCATAGTTTTTTCCAAGAGAAGGTATGTATTAGTTGATAAAAACAGTGTAAAACAAATATTTCGACGCACATAATGGCTCGTTTCTCTGAGGCATTCCATTGCGGACTGAGGAAGGCCCCAAAATGTGCGCTAAAATATTTTTATTTTTATTTTTTTACTAACTAATACTTTTGAAAATTCTGAAAATACTAAATTAGCATAGCGAAAAACTGAAACTAAAAACGTGAAGTATGACACTAAAGTTCCGCTGTGCTTAGTGTTTACTGTTTTCCATTCGAAGCTGTTTAATTGCGAACAATTTGTGTAATCTATATTACTATTTGACAAGCGTCTGTCTGTCTGTCTTTCATTCCGGCACGAATTTAACACAGTAAAGCGGCAGCTCTGCATTGCAGTACCACATTGCTATAAGCACGTGATGTACGTGATTTTAAGGTTTGCAAACGAGATTACGGATACTACCGAGTGATGTATAAATCGTACATTTCCGACGCATTTTATACGATAGTTAGACAGTTTTAGTTTGTGCAGTTTTGGGCGAAGGTTTGTGCTGTAACTAGCATAGAAGGTGTTAAGAATTATTTTACCGTACAAAAACAGTTTACGGATACGAGTTTTACATCGCTTCACTCCAGTCGAAAGCCAATCAGATCCGACCACGGATAGTAGTATCCGTAATGACTAAATGCGCCGCTCGGCATTTAGTCATTAAACTAGACAGTTATAGACACCATATTCATCGTCTCATAGTCTGTCAAGAGTGTGTGTACAGTGCCACAACCAATGTCAAGCAACCACGGAATCACTGCGAAACGAAGGTCATCGACATACGGTACGGCATATATCAATGAACATATACGCTAAGCCGGGGTGGAGTTTTCACGGGTTTAACGGGTGTATAACGGGTGCCACAGGTGTTCCACGGGTATAATGGGTTAGTGCCGGCTATAACGGGGTTATCACGTGTTCCCCAGGGGCACAACGGGTACTACGTATGTCGATTGTCGGGCACCGTAGGTTTTTGACGGGTACTTCGGGTGTATGACGGGTACAAAAACGTATTATAGGTACGGTACACAGGTGTCGCGGGTAGTACGGGTTATCAATCCCTAATTTCCTATCACTGGCTTGCACCACCACTTGACACCAGTAATCGCCCAGCAGAGCGGACGGGTTAGCACTAGTCTCCTATATATCTATTTGAGTAGTGTCCGTTTTGCACTCGAAACACAGCAAGGTTTTCGTGTCTGTCCGCGGTTGAATTCCCGTGCCTTTGTGAGTATGGAACCTCCGTCCCGGAGAAACCATCCCGGATAAATTTAATAATATTTTCAGCGGCGTCAAATCCGAGCCGAGCTCCCGGCCGGCCGTGTGGTACAGGGGCAGGGAGGGTGTTGGTAGATGGGGGTCATGCCGGGGGGTGATGGGAGAAGGGAGGGGGGTTACGAACCAACAATGTTCTGTCTGTCTGTCTCCAGCCCAGGCACGTAGCCAGGATTTCGTTCAGGGGAGGGCGGCGCCTCGAAAGAGCCCCTTCCCGACCGTTGAAAGGGTCCCTTCCCAAGCGTTGAAAGGCCCCCCCCCCAAAAAAAAAATGCATGAAAAGGCACGTTACAAGGCTGGAAAATGCAGTATGGCAGGTATGGCATGGGCCATGCCAACGTTTAGGAGCTGCAGTTAGCAAACTGCCGCATCAACTTTGGAACCAGCGACACGAATTTGGAATCAGCTATACGAACTTGGAATATTTTTTTAAGCTCAAGACCTGGAACACTTAAACAAATTGCTTAAACAAATTTGAGTATTATGCCCTGGGTTGATTTCTCATCAATGCGTTGCATTGCGTATGGTGCGGACCTCTAAAATTGCTATATTGTGCGTTTAAAAGTGCGGGAAAAAGTGCTAAAGTGAACTATTTTGCACAATAATATAGGAAAGTAGCAACATAACACATAAATGCGCCGAGAAACTGACGATTTTTTTCCTAACCCGCATATAATTGAATTTGTAGTTAAATTGCGCCGCGGAGCGGCGCGAAAATTTTGAGTTTTGTTCCCTGTACAACTGTATTCTTACTGTTGAAAGGCCCAAGGTCCCTTCAGATCGTCTAGGGGCCCCTCTGACCTTTTCTACGCCCCTTCCGACCTGTTCAGCGACTCATCTGGGATCCGCGAAGCGAAAAGACATGATGTGGAGTGGGTGATGTATATAATGCAAAAAGGCTTACTCTACAGGAAAACATCAAATCGGATCTTTCGGGTATATTGTAGCACCCTGACGAAGGGTGTTACCATATACCCGAAAGCTCCGCTTTTAATATTTTTATTGTGGAGTAAGTCCTCTTTGTATTTAATCTTCATCTGGGATCTCTACGTGCTTTGACCCTTCCGGTCTCACCAGATACTCCTCTGACCTTCCAAGAAGCCCCTTTGTGTGTCAAGGGGCCCATTCGGCCTGTTCAGAGGTCCTTCCGACCTGGCCAGGGACTGCACTGGCTGCTTTGTCGCCCTGCCGACATGCTCAGGGGCAGGGGCGGCGGATTGTGGGGCGCAGGGTACCCAAAATCCCCCCTCAAATGAAAATCCTGGGGAGGGGAAGGGACATGTTTCTCCCAGATTGAGCAGGCTAAAATCAGGGGGGGGGGGGCAAAACTACCCTTTGCCCCCAGGATTTTCGACTGGGGGGAATTTTGGGTACCCTGCCCCCGCAATCCGCCACCCCTGCTCAGGAGCCTCTCCGACCTGCCCAGGGGCCCCTCCAGTCTGGCTAGGAACTCATCCGGCATGTTCAAGGGGCCTTCCGACCGCCCAGGGACTCTTTCGGTCTAGCCAGGAAGCCCCTCTGACTTGCTCAGGAGCCTCTCCGATCGGCCCTGCGACTCTTCTGGTCGGCTTGCGCTGGCTGCTTTGTCGCCCTGCCGACATGCTCAAGGGGCCCTCCGACCTGCCCTGGATCCCCTCCATGCTGGCCAGGGGCCACTTCGGTATGTTCAGGGGCCCTTCTTACCCCGCCCAGGGGTCCTTTCGGTCTGGTCAGGGGCCCCTCCGATCTGCGCAGGGACCCTTTTAATTTTCCAGGGGCCTTCTGGTCTCTCCAGGGGCCCTTTAACATTCTAAGGGGCCCTTCCGACCTAGCAAGGGACTGCGCTGGCTGCTTTGTCGCCTTGCGACATGCTCCGAGGGCCCTCCGACCTGCCCCTGGGGCCCCTCCGTGGTGTCTAGGGGCTTATTCGGCATGTTCAGGGGCCCTTCTGACCCACATAGGGGCCCTTTCGGTCTGGTCAGGGCCCCTCTGACCTGCACAGGGGCCCTCTTAACTTCCTAGGGGCCCTCTGGTCTGTCCAGGGGCCCTCCAACCTGCTCAGGGGCCCTTATGACCTGGCAAAGGACTGCGCTGGCCGCTTTGTCGCCCTGTCGACATGCGCAGGGGCCTCTCAACCTGCCCACCAGGGGCCCCTCTGTGCTGGCTAGGGGCCCATTCGACGTGCTCAGGGGCCCTCTGACCCGCTCAGGGGCCCTTTCGGTCTGGCCAGGGGCCCCTCTGACATGCACAGGGCTCTTTTGAACGTCCAAGGGGCCCTCTGGTCTTTCAGGGAGGGCCCTGATGGCCCTAAAGGACCTCTGAAGTCCTCTAAAGTCTCTAAAGACCACGCTTCGTGTAGTAAAGAGCCTATGATACCGCGCTTCGCGCGGTCTCGTCGGCCTTTTTCGGCACGCTGCGTGCGCCGAAAAGGGCCCTCGCGCGCCAAAAAGGCCCTCCTGGCCTCCAGGGGGGGGGGGGCGGCCGCCCCCGCCGCCCTCCCCTTGGCTACGTGCCTGCTCCAGCCTCGACAGAACATTGTTCGAAACTCCAGCCTCGAAACCCGCTCTAAAAGGCACCGAAACTTCGTCCAGGGCCGCTGCAACTCGGCACGTATCAGTAGCTGCACATACCGCACTGGCAGCATGACGTCACTTGATGGCCAGGTAGCCTCCGTCCCGGAGATCCCAGGACAAAATGCATTTTTGGGCGGCGTGTCGGTTCGCGGTTGTTCCAAAGTGTTCCAAAGTGTTCCAAAAAGCTCCAATGTGAATCACATGCCTTTGTGAGCATGGAACCTCCGTCCCGCAGATCCCGGAGAAATATTGATAATTGAGCGGCGTCTGTATTCCCACGCTGGATAAACGCAGCCAACAATCTGTGTGTAATTAACGTGCCTTGATGCATAGAGAACCTCCATTCCGGAGAAATTCGTTAAATAGCTATCGCTGTGTCGGATATTGGAGTTGAGAGGTTGGAGTTGAAGATGCAAGTCCAACAATTGTGTCCGACAAGTCCGACAAGTCCGACAAGTCCGACAAGTCCGACAAGTCCGACAAGTCCGACAAGTCCGACAAGTCCGACAAGTCCGACAAGTCCGACAAGTCCGACAAGTCCGACAAGTCCGACAAGTCCGACAAGTCCGACAAGTCCGACAAGTCCGACAAGTCCGACAAGTCCGACAAGTCCGACAAGTCCGACAAGTCCGACAAGTCCGACAAGTCCGACAAGTCCGGCAAGTCCGGCAAGTCCGGCAAGTCCGGCAAGTCCGGCAAGTCCGGCAAGTCCGGCAAGTCCGGCAAGTCCGGCAAGTCCGGCAAGTCCGGCAAGTCCGGCAAGTCCGGCAAGTCCGGCAAGTCCGGCAAGTCCGGCAAGTCCGGCAAGTCCGGCAAGTCCGGCAAGTCCGGCAAGTCCGGCAAGTCCGGCAAGTCCGGCAAGTCCGGCAAGTCCGGCAAGTCCGGCAAGTCCGGCAAGTCCGGCAAGTCCGGCAAGTCCGGCAAGTCCGGCAAGTCCGGCAAGTCCGGCAAGTCCGGCAAGTCCGGCAAGTCCGGCAAGTCCGGCAAGTCCGGCAAGTCCGGCAAGTCCGGCAAGTCCGGCAAGTCCGGCAAGTCCGGCAAGTCCGGCAAGTCCGGCAAGTCCGGCAAGTCCGGCAAGTCCGGCAAGTCCGGCAAGTCCGGCAAGTCCGGCAAGTCCGGCAAGTCCGGCAAGTCCGGCAAGTCCGGCAAGTCCGGCAAGTCCGGCAAGTCCGGCAAGTCCGGCAAGTCCGGCAAGTCCGGCAAGTCCGGCAAGTCCGGCAAGTCCGGCAAGTCCGGCAAGTCCGACAAGTCCGACAAGTCCGACAAGTCCGACAAGTCCGACAAGTCCGACAAGTCCGACAAGTCCGACAAGTCCGACAAGTCCGACAAGTCCGACAAGTCCGACAAGTCCGACAAGTCCGACAAGTCCGACAAGTCCGACAAGTCCGACAAGTCCGACAAGTCCGACAAGTCCGACAAGTCCGACAAGTCCGACAAGTCCGACAAGTCCAACCAACAAGTCAAAAAGGTAAAAAAAGTTATCCATCTATCAATCAAATCTCCATCCATCTATCGGGATGCAATCTATCGGGATTGCGAATATATGGGATTGCGACGCGGAGCGAGCACAAGGCGCTAGTCTATATTACTATTTGATAAGCGTCTGTCTGTCTGTCTGTCTGTCTGTCTGTCTGTCTGTCTGTCTGTCTCTCCGGAACGAATTTAGCACAGTAAAGCGGCAGTTCTACATTGCAGTACCACATTGCTATACCACATACTTACCTGGCTCAGGGGACACCGTGATCACGAAGGCGGTTCCCCCAGGACGAGGCCCTTCCATTGCACTTCGGTTGGGTTGACCCCTGCGATTATCCCAAATGTGGATAACTCGGGAGTACTATTTTTGTTATGTACTGGACTTGTCGGACTTGTCGGACTTGTCGGACTTGTCGGACTTGTCGGACTTGTCCATGTATCCACATTGCTATATAAGTGGTGTATAATTCGTACATTTCCGACGCATTTGATACGATAGTTACAGACAGTTTTAGTTTGTGCAGTTTTGGGCGAAGGATGGTGCTGTAACTAACATAGAAGGAGGTGTTAATAATTATTTTACCGTACAAAAACAGTTTACGGATACGAGGTTTACATCGCTTCACTCCAGTCGAAAGCCAATCAGATCCGACCACGGATAATACAGTGCCACAACCAATGAGAAGCAACCACGGAATCACTGCGAAACCAAGGTCATCGACATACGGTACGGCATATATCAATGAACATATACGCTAAGCCAGGGTGGTTGTCACGGGTTTAATGGGTGTATAATGGGTGTCATAGGTGTTCCACGGGTATAATGGGTGAGTGCCGGCTATAACGGGGTTATCACGTGTTCCACAGGGGCACAACGGGTACTACGGGTGTATGTCGGGCACCGTAGGTTTTTGATGGGTACTTCGGGTGTATGACGAGTACAAAAACGTATTATAGGTACGATAAGTGGCACGGGTAGTACGGGTTATCAATTCCTAATTGCCTATCACTGGCTTGCACCACCACTTGACACCAGTAATCGCCCAGCAGAGCGAACGGGTTGGCACTAGTGCTTTTTATTTTAGAGGCTTGTTCTGAACACAATTGCCTCACATTGCAGGTGATTGATAGCAAGGAAGCTGCCACAATGCATTATAAACAATGAACAGTGCAAACGAGACACGTGAGCCATTCATTGATTATTCATATAACATATCAAACATCTGCAGCCAACGTCATTCTATCGCCACCTGCCATTCAATCTTAATTATTTATTTTGACACACAAGAATGTAGCGCTACGGAAAACTCTCGACCAGACCGAAAACTGGCTGGGTCACTCGTCGGTACCCACCAGTTGCTCCGCTTCCCTGGTTCCGCTGCCTCACCAGTCTCACCGGCCACTGCACTTCAGCCCTGCTGAAATAAACAACTCGAAAGCGGATTTTAATAATCCCCGACTCCGACACGGATTCTGTATAAATGAGCTGGAATAGATTTGGCGATAGTGCGCCATCTGGCTTACCACGGGCGGCGGGATGGCCTTTTGGCTGTAGGCCGCTTACGTCTGGGTCCGGGCCGGCTGTAACAACATTTACCGTCCACGGCTTTGTTCGGGGCTGTTTTTGCGGTCCGTGACACTGAGCAGTGAGGGACTGCAGAGGAGTTTTACATTCTGATTCATTAATGTGTGCTGAATTTAATCAGTTCTGATCAAGTAAAATCGTTTTCCCTGTGCTTTTAGCTGAGTCGATGCGGGACGGGATAGGCGGAGTGAGGCGCTACGTTCGTATGCAGATAGAAGTGCAGGCCTACAGGTACGCAGAGCAGTGCGCTCGCGGAACCTGAGCTGCAGAGTGCGCTGACCGCGGGGTCGGGATCGTTACAACGTACTCGTCATCCTGGCATGGCATGACGTCATGTCCGGGCGTCATGTCATGTTCGACCAGCGTCGGCAACGGTCAGCTCTCACCAAAACCACGCCAACAGTAAAACGGAAAAGAAACAGCAACGCAAAGCTGAACAGAAGCAGTTTGGAAGCTGGTTCAATAGCAGCACATACCTCATGCAAGAAAAGCAGACTGGCCGACAGGCCGTCTCCATGCCGTCCCCAGTATCTGTCGACAGGCCGTCTCCATGCCGTCCCCGGTATCTGCCGACAGGCCGTCTCCATGCCGTCCCCAGTATCTGCCGACAGGCCGTCTCCATGCCGTCCCCGGTATCTGCCGACAGGCCGTCTCCATGCCGTCCCCAGTATCTGCCGACAGGCCGTCTCCATGCCGTCCCCAGTATCTGTCGACAGGCCGTCTCCATGCCGTCCCCGGTATCTGCCGACAGGCCGTCTCCATGCCGTCCCCGGTATCTGCCGACAAGCCGTCTCCATGCCGTCCCCGGTATATGTCGACAGGCCGTCTCCATGCCGTCCCCGGTATCTGCCGACAGGCCGTCTCCATGCCGTCCCCAGTATCTGCCGACAGGCCGTCTCCATGCCGTCCCCGGTATCTGCCGACAGGCCGTCTCCATGCCGTCCCCAGTATCTGCCGACAGGCCGTCTCCATGCCGTCCCCGGTATCTGCCGACAGGCCGTCTCCATGCCGTCCCCAGTATCTGTCATGCCGTCCCCAGTATCTGCCGACAGGCCGTCTCCATGCCGTCCCCGGTGTCTGCCGACAGGCCGTCTCCATGCCGTCCCCGGTATCTGTCGACAGGCCGTTTCCATGCCGTCCCCGGTATCTGTCATGCCGTCCCCAGTATCTGTCGACAGGCCGTCTCCATGCCGTCCCCAGTATCTGCCGACAGGCCGTCTCCATGCCGTCCCCGGTATCTGCCGACAGGCCGTCTCCATGCCGTCCCCAGTATCTGCCGACAGGCCGTCTCCATGCCGTCCCCAGTATCTGTCGACAGGCCGTCTCCATGCCGTCCCCGGTATCTATCGACAGGCCGTCTCCATGCCGTCTCCGGTATATGTCGACAGGCTGTCTCCATGCCGTCCCCAGTATCTGTCGACAGGCCGTCTCCATGCCGTCCCCAGTATCTGCCGTCTCCATGCCGTCCCCGGTATCTGCCGACAGGCCGTCTCCATGCCGTCCCCGGTATCTGTCGACAGGCCGTCTCCATGCCGTCCCCGGTATCTGTCGACAGGCCGTCTCCATGCCGTCCCCAGTATCTGTCATGCCGTCCCTGGTATCTGCCGACAGGCCGTCTCCATGCCGTCCCCAGTATCTGTCGACAGGCCGTCTCCATGCCGTCCCCAGTATCTGCCGACAGGCCGTCTCCATGCCGTCCCCGGTATCTGCCGACAGGCCGTCTCCATGCCGTCCCCAGTATCTGCCGACAGGCCGTCTCCATGCCGTCCCCAGTATCTGTCGACAGGCCGTCTCCATGCCGTCCCCGGTATCTATCGACAGGCCGCCTCCATGCCGTCCCCGGTATCTGCCGACAGGCCGTCTCCATGCCGTCTCCGGTATCTGTCGACAGGCCGTCTCCATGCCGTCCCCGGTATCTGTCGACAGGCCGTCTCCATGCCGTCCCCGGTATCTGTCGACAGGCCGTCTCCCTGCCGTCCCCAGTATCTGTCATGCCGTCCCCGGTATCTGCCGACAGGCCGTCTCCATGCCGTCCCCGGTATCTGTCATGCCGTCCCCGGTATCTGCCGACAGGCCGTCTCCATGCCATCCCCGGTATCTGCCGACAGGCCGTCTCCATGCCGTCCCCAGTATCTGTCATGCCGTCCCCAGTATCTGTTGACAGGCCGTCTCCATGTGCCGTCCCCGGTATCTGCCGACAGGTCATCTCCATGCCGTCCCCGGTATCTGTCATGCCGACCCCAGTATCTGTCGACAGACCGTCTCCATGCCGTCCCCGGTATCTGCCGACAGTCCGTCTGCATATCGTCCTCGGTATCTGTCATGCCGTCCCCAGTATCTGCCGTCTCTATGCCGTCCCCAGTATCTGCCGTCTCCATGCCGTCCCCGGTATCTGCCGACAGGCCGTCTCCATGCCGTCCCCGGTATCTGCCGACAGGCCGTCTCCATGCCGTCCCCAGTATCTGCCGTCTCCATGCCGTCCCCGGTATCTGCCGACAGACCGTCTCCATGCCGTCCCCGGTATCTGTCATGCCGTCCCCAGTATCTGCCGACAGGCCGTCTCCATGCCGTCCCCGGTATCTGTCGACAGGCCGTCTCCATGCCGTCCCCGGTATCTGCCGACAGGCCGTCTCCATGCCGTCCCCGGTATCTGCCGACAGGCCGTCTCCATGCCGTCCCCAGTATCTGCCGTCTCCATGCCGTCCCCGGTATCTGCCGACAGGCCGTCTCCATGCCGTCCCCGGTATCTGTCATGCCGTCCCCAGTATCTGCCGACAGGCCGTCTCCATGCCGTCCCCAGTATCTGTCGACAGGCCGTCTCCATGCCGTCCCCGGTATCTGCCGACAGGCCGTCTCCATGCCGTCCCCAGTATCTGTCGACAGGCCGTCTCCATGCCGTCCCCGGTATATGTCATGCCGTCCCCAGTATCTGTCGACAGGCCGTCTCCATGCCGTCCCCAGTATCTGTCGACAGGCCGTCTCCATGCCGTCCCCGGTATCTGCCGACAGGCCGTCTCCATGCCGTCCCCAGTATCTGTCGACAGGCCGTCTCCATGCCGTCCCCGGTATATGTCATGCCGTCCCCAGTATCTGTCGACAGGCCGTCTCCATGCCGTCCCCGGTATCTGCGGGCTGCGCCGCCACCGCGGGTGACAGACAGATCAGGGAACGAGTTCGAGACTGCGCGACACACCGATAGATCAGACATGACGTCACACCATCTGTGTGTGTATTCGTGAGCCGTGCAAGGAATGTAGGGGGGGGGGGGCATCTGCGGTAAAGTATACCTGAGATCGTCCCCGGCCTGTCATATACTCGGTGTGTATGTACCTGAGAGGTCACCCTGTGCCTGTCAGAGTCGGTACTCAGTGTTATTATGTACCTGAGAGGTCACCCTGTGCCTGTCAGAGTCGGTACTCAGTGTTATTATGTACCTGAGAGGTCACCCTGTGCCTGTCAGAGTCGGTACTCAGTGTTATTATGTACCTGAGAGGTCACCCTGTGCCTGTCAGAGTCGGTACTCAGTGTTATTATGTACCTGAGAGGTCACCCTGTGCCTGTCAGAGTCGGTACTCAGTGTTATTATGTACCTGAGAGGTCACCCTGTGCCTGTCAGAGTCGGTACTCAGTGTTATTATGTACCTGAGAGGTCATCCTGTGCCTGTCAGAGTCGGTACTCAGTGTTATTATGTACCTGAGAGGTCACCCTGTGCCTGTCAGAGTCGGTACTCAGTGTTATTATGTACCTGAGTTGACATCCTGTGCCTGTCAGAGTCGGTACTCAGTATTATTATGTACCTGAGAGGTCATCCTGTGCCTGTCAGAGTCGGTACTCAGTATTATTATGTACCTGAGAGGTCACCCTGTGCCTGTCAGAGTCGGTACTCAGTGTTATTATGTACCTGAGAGGTCACCCTGTGCCTGTCAGAGTCGGTACTCAGTGTTATTATGTACCTGAGTTGACATCCTGTGCCTGTCAGAGTCGGTACTCAGTGTTATTATGTACCTGAGAGGTCACCCTGTGCCTGTCAGAGTCGGTACTCAGTGTTATTATGTATCTGAGAGGTCACCCTGTGCCTGTCAGAGTCGGTACTCAGTATTATTATGTACCTGAGAGTCTGTTTTGGGTTCCCCTACGCGTTAAAAGGTAGGCAGGAGTGCCTATCCTTTCCCATTTGACCCAGTTACGTTAAAGGGAGATAATCACCTTTTCATTTTGTTAGCAACAATTTATTTGGCTACCGTTATGGTATTATAATGCTGTGATCTAAATTTAAGAATTAAATCAAATTATTCCCTAATTCAAAGTTGGAAGTTTGGGAAAATTAATGATCGGTATTTTCCCTCCACTATTGGAAAGCGCAACCCGCTTTTGTGTCAATCTGTTTAACGTTGTTGAATGGGCACTTATAAACAAATCGCCGACACTAAATAGGTTGCCGTCCGGGGCCATCCGAAACCGCCGTTTTCAATGCACTTTTTCAAATGATTGTTGATTGTTCATAAAAGTTTGGCACATATTCGCAAAAGATAGAGTGCAGGAAAGCTATTGCATACCTTCATGATAGGAATGCGTAGGAATGCTAATTATGATCGAGCGCTTCGCGCTCGCTCGTCTTTCCGTGGTATATTGGAACAAATCTGAATATGAGCTGCCCGGCCCGGCTCGGCCCGGCCCGGCCCGGCCCGGCCCGACCCGACCCGACCCGACCCGTGGCGACGCTTTTGAGAAGCTTATATCTCTGCAACCACACGTCCGATTGACAAGCGGACTTCTTTGCTTAACAGACCCATCTAACCTACCCTGTTCGACACCGGTGTTCACTCATGTGGGTGACTACCACTGCGCGTGGCACGCAAGGGCGCCGCCACCTTCCGAAAGTGTGTGTGTGTGTGTGGGGGGGGGGGGGGCGGAGGCATTCTGAAGTCGATTCTTTACATGCAACGCCCATAGGCGTAATGTTAAAATCAGAAAATGCTTGGGGTACATGTCCCCCCCCCCCCCTGTGGCGGAGCCCCTGGTGGCACGTGCCGCATGACGGGTGTGAAAAGTGTTTTCTCGCAACAAAAAAACTCTGCAACGGCTGAGCCGATTGTGTTCAAATTTGGTGTGTGGTTAGGGACCTCTCAGCCGCCAATTTTCCACAAGCCAGGAGTGGGGTGCCTCTGCACGTGAGCACGTGCACACCCCTATTATCAGCCATCGCCTTCCCACAAGTCAGGGATAGGGTGCCTCTGCACGTGCGCACGTGCACACCCCTATTCTATATCTCAGGAACGGCTGAGCCGTTTGTGTTCAAATTCAGTGTGTGGTTAGGGACCTCTCAGCCGCCTCTTTCCCACAAGTCGGGGGTGGGGTGCCTCTGCACGTGCGCAAGTACGCACCTTTTTTGTATCTCAGAACCTACTTGCCCTATCGAGTTGAAATTCACCATACATTTCCTTCGCGCTCGCTCGTTCATCGCCGACTACGGCGCCTTACTGGTTTACTGAATTCGTTACCGAGTACTTGCTGATTATAAGCGTGGATCGCTTATCAACTATGACTTGAAATATATCTCGGTAGGAATTGTTATATGCAAAATGTGATGAATTTACCATATATTTTGGTCTCGTCTATCGATTTCAGGTGCTAACTCCATTTTTGTGGAAAAAGGTGATTATCCCCCTTTAAATACTTTTTAGCGAATAATTATTGAGATAGCACAGCACGCTGGGTCACACCACTCCCTGCTTTTTTGTAATCGGGATCCCACCACCAGTAGTTAGTAAATATTAGTGTGTATTACGATTACCATATAGCCGGGGTATGTTTCCAACATTAGCACGTGTTTCTGGTATCAGGTTTCGGCCCACTGAAATTTACAACCGGAAGCAATGTGGTATCACTTTTCGGCCCTAGGGCATTTCAGCGATACCAGACGTAAGCCAGACGTATATTTATAAATTCCTCAATGCTTTCATTGACGTTTGAATCCATATCAAATCCCAAATATTCAGAAACAAAATGTCATAAAGCATAAATATTTCCAATGAACAAGTTTATCTAAAAACGGCAAATGGTGAAATAAATAGAACACTCGGGCGCTATATTTTCCACGGAATCTCGGTCTCCTGTTGATTTGTTAATAATACCGCCCTCATGCACTATTTTGTAATCCTCTCGGACTGACAGCAAATGCTAGTAACATATGAGAGGAGTACAAAGCATTGCCAATGAATGGGTATTATGAAGGGGCACTCGTTCAGTCTACATACGTGTTCATCAAAGGTCAAATTTGCCAACTTTAGAACTTTAGGATAGTTTAGGATATGGCAATAATTGTAACGCATCGTGTTTGTGGCGTCAATACGATCCGAATCATACTTGTGGTGACCCGATCGGATCAAGTTCAAAAGCTGACCTCAGGTCAAGGTCATCAAGGTCATTTGATGACCCAGGTTGGTCATGTTGCATATGTGGAGACACTAGATAAACACTGCGGTAGCTGTCACACGTCTCTAGCTCTAGCCCTCCCAGCTCTCCCTCTAGCTCGTCTTTAGCTCTCTCGTTTATTCCTTGCATTTCCTAAAATTTCTGGAGGCACATCCAAACGCCCCCCCCCCCCCCCCCCTCCCCAGCACGGCGCGGGTTAGGCCTAATACACTGTGCTTGGATCCATGTAAAATAAAACGCGCGTGCATCAGCGTTGTCAGCGCCAGGAGGAAGCCAAATACAGTTCAGTAAAATTACGGTCTGACCATTTATGTTACTGGACTAGTGACTAACACGGGATTATTTTGTTTTGCTCCCTCGCAAATTTGGCAATATCTCGTAAACTGTCCGTACTGCCCGTAGTGGTGGTGACGCCCATGAGGGAAATGGAATGTTTTGAGGATGTCTGGCGGACACCTAGTCTTTCGATGCCTTTGTTATCGTTCTAACCCTTCCATGTCAAAACGTCAGACATGGTACAGAAAAGAGCATTCCATTTCAAGACTTTCAGGGACTTACACCTCTTCCATGAAATGATTTATACGTGTCCCAAGTCCTTTAGGAATCTCCGGATTACGGTCAGCGATCAGTAAGGCACCTCTGTGTCGCTAATGACGGGGAGGGGAGATAGGTGTTCAGCGGGCGTGTTTGCCTTTATTGGCGTACGGGCTGGGCCCCGTCTGAATAAAGGCAGCAGTGGGGGACAAATGACTTCCTGCCGCTGCTGTCAGGCGCGTCAGGCGTTATCATAATCCGCGCGCTGTGGTGCTGTGACTGACAGCCGTCCGCTGCAGCCCGTCTCAGGGGTCCTCGCCGTCCGCCTGCAGGCACTGTGGGCAGGTGGGGGGCCGCCATGGGGGCGCGCGTCCGATGTCAGTCCCGTCTCAGGGGGTCCTCACCGTCCGCCTGCGGGCACTGTGGGCAGGTGGGGGGCCGCCTTGGGGGCGCGCGTCCAATGTCAGTCCCTCACCACATGCCACCGAACCAGCATTGCAGCGTTCCACGGGCGGGGATACAAAGCACGAACGGCTCTACGAAGGCCAAGAAGCCATGTTCAATACAATTGAAGATATGCCTGCTCAACATTTCTAAAACAAAATGTTCCAAAAATCATCTCGGCGAGGAAGTAAAATTGTTATGGTAATAACAATGCCAGGATATTTTGACATTTCGTTTTGCCTTTGGTAAGTTAGCGCGGCGGCCAGTGAGCCGTTGTTGTGGACGGGCCACTGCTCGGGACCGGATGACGGGACGGGTCGTCTGAGCCTCGTCTGATTCGGCTGACACCACTCAAAGATGGCGTACCCGCGTCATGTTTTCGCTCCGCCGCCAGAGAAATATTTCCGGGGATTACACGGCTGGGTTTACCCGAGCTTCCTGCGATCATCACCAGATGGCAGCATCGGCTGTCAGGGCCCTTCACTAACTAGCCGGACGCGAGGGTCGGAAACGACGTCAGTTGTGGCTGTGATGTGACAGTCAAAAATCGACCAGGGATCTGTTTTCAACCAAGCAGGAACAGAAGCTGGAATATCAAGAAGGACGTACGAGGAGGAAAAATGAACAGCGGAGCGGTTTCGAGTGATACTCGTATACATGCGAATTGCGACGTGGATGAATCGGCAATCGGCATGCCGATATTTCTGTCGGATTACAAAAGTCTACCTATAACTCCGATCACAAATATGAGAACATTCTAATCGTTAGACGCATACGAGTCAAATAGTTTCTCTGCTTATTGTACCTAGGCTTGATGAAAATTGGAGTTCAGTTTTAGGTGCGTTCTAAACATACGCATGTTTTTGCTTAGCACCGGAAGCTGTCGGCGAGCAGCTGCATTATCAGCAAGTCTAAACTGCACATCAGCTCAAAATCACATGTGATTCCTTAAAGTCGGCTCATTGAGGTCACTCGGGAACAATTGTACGGCCCCGATTGCATTGAAATCCATGCAAATTTAGAAATAATACTGCCACGAGAAGTGGCACTAAAACTAATACCGTGAAGTGGCGACCATTAACGACTTTTGTCATACGTTTTGTATGTCATTAAACCTGGCAAGAAATAACGTGTTTGGGAAACTGGCTAATTTTACACCATGCTGTCCGATTTATCGCCCCGATCAGTCCAGATCAGCTCCGATCATTATCGCTCCAATCAGTCCAGATCAGCTCCGATCATTATCGCTCCGATCAGTCCAGATCAGCTCCGATCATTATCGCTCCGATCAGTCCAGATCAGCTCCGATCATTATCGCCCCGATCAGTCCAGATCAGCTCCGATCATTATCGCTCCGATCAGTCCAGATCAGCTCCGATCATTATCGCTCCGATCAGTCCAGATCAGCTCCGATCATTATCGCTCCGATCAGTCCAGATCAGCTCCGATCATTATCGCTCCGATCAGTCCAGATGTGCTGATTGCTCGTGTTGCCTCGTGCTGCCTCGTGCTGGTATATTATCCACCATGTCCAAAATCATCCGCAAAAATCATTCGATGAAAATTGCTTCTAGTAGAAGCTGCACCACCATAGCTGACAACTGGAGCACTGTGCTCCTGTCATGTGCCAGCGGCTGGAGCTCTGTGTTCCTGCCGGGTGTTGGCGGCTGGAGCTTTGTGTTCTTGCCACGTGACAGCGGCTGGAGCTCTGTGTTCTTGCCATGTGACAGCGGCTGGAGCTCTGTGTTCCTGCCGGGTGTTGACGGCTAGAACTCTGTGTTCCTGCCGGGTGTTGGCGTCTGGAGCTCTGTGTTCCTGCCGGGTGTTGGCGTCTGGAACTCTGTGTTCCTGCCGGGTGTTGGCGTCTGGAGCTCTGTGTTCCTGCCGGGTGTTGGCGTCTGGAACTCTGTGTTCCTGCCGGGTGTTGACGGCTGGAACTCTGTGTTCCTGCCGGGTGTTGGCGGCTGGAACTCTGTGTTCCTGCCGGGTGTTGACGGCTGGAACTCTGTGTTCCTGCCGGGTGTTGGCGGCTGGAGCTCTGTGTTCCTGCCGTATGTTGACGGCTGTAGCACTGTGTTCCTGCCGGGGTGCCGGCGGCTGGAGCATGTCGGGGTGACGGCGGCTGGAGCACTGTGTTCCTGCCGGGGTGCCGGCGGGTGCAGGGTGGTCGGATCGCGTGTACAGCGCGCAGTAATGGCGGTGAGAACGCCCCAGCTGCGCCGGCGGCACCACGTCACAGACGATTCCGCGCCGAGCTGCCGCTCTGCCCGCCACCCGCTCCCGTGTGGAACGACAGTGTAACGTAGGTGTCACTCGCTGTGTAACGTCCCGTGGGTAACGGGAGACGGTGCAACGGGAGTGTAACGTAGGTGTAGCTCGGATGTGTAATGTGTACTTGTAGAGTGTGCAACACGTGTGTAACGGGAGACGGTGTAACGGGAGTGTAACGTAGGTGTAGCTCGGATATGTAATGTGTACTTGTAGAGTGTGCAACACGTGTGTAACGGGAGACGGTGTAACGGGAGTGTAACGTAGGTGTAGCTCGGATGTGTAATGTGTACCTGTAGAGTGTGCAACACGTGTGTAACGGGAGACGGTGTAACGGGAGTGTAACGTAGTTGTAGCTCGGATGTGTAATGTTTACCTGTGGAGTGTGCAACACGTGGGTAATGGGTGAGTATAGCACGAGTAGCGGGCTTACTGGCTCTGCTTGTTCACTGTGTTCGTTACCAGGGTGTGACGCACATTGTGATACAAGATGTTAAATGGTTGATATACATAGAGCGAGGCTGTTAACTAAATTGGGTAAATTTTGGTACGCAGGCCGTTATCAAACCGATCAGGCGAATAATAACGTATAGTAATAATAACGTAACGAATAAGCAGGTGATTTCAGTGGTGGCCGTCTTCATGATTTGGACCCTCCCGGAGTATATAAGCAGGTGATTTCAGTGGTGGCCGTCTTCATGATTTGGACCCTCCCGGAGTATATAAGCAGGTGATTTCAGTGGTGGCCGTCTCCATGATTTGG
>JAXIVJ010019096.1:10000-20909 GCA_036785665.1 Chirona hameri | reverse complement strand
TGAACGGAACCGATCTGAAGCAACTGCTGCTGCCAGCAGCGCTAGAGAAGCTCTCTAGGCTATTAGAGAAAAAAAAACTGCATGGGGCGGCCCCTGTCCGCGGCTGCTGTCCGGACCCCTGCCTGCGGCCCTGTCTGTATGGCCGGTTTACAGCCGGTCAGAGTATCTGGGGCCGTGAGCCGGCGGCGCTGATGTTCCGCGCGGCACACGGACTCGGCTTTACTGCCGACTGATGCGGCATTGTTCGTATTTTACAACGGCCGGGGCCGGCGGAGGCGGCGGAGGCGGCGGAGGAGGCGGGTCGGCGGTTTGGGACGAGAGGGGTGCTCCTCCGGAGGCTGCCGGGGGGGGGGGGGGGGGCTGCTTCTCCGGGGTCTCCTGCCTGTGCTGGAGACGCTCCCATATACCTCCGAGGCACGGCAAGAGGACAGTAGACGCTCTTCCAGAGTTTCCGGGCCAGGAGACAAGAGGCGCTCCTCTGGGTCTCCGGGGAACGGTATGAGACGGGAGACGCTCCTCCGATCTCCAGATCTCCAAAACACGAAACAATACGTGTCCACTGTCCAGGCTCCTTCTGGCGCATGAGCGACATTTGCACTGAGAAACGTTGGTATGTATGTATGTATTTGTTGAGACCCATCCACAAGTGGCTATTCTGGGCTCCTTACATCTCGCTACAACAATACAATATGACAACCAATACAAGATTCAAGTGCCACCTACATATGGTTTAACGTTGGTGGTATGGTTTAACGTTGGTGGTATGGTTTAACGCGTGTTCTTTGTACCGCTAGCAGCACTCGTGTTGTCGGTACCTCTGGCAGTGGCACGTGTTGTCGGTACCTCTGGCAGCGGCTCGTGTTGTCGGTACCTCTGGCAGTGGCTCGTGTTGTCGGTACCTCTGGCAGTGGCACGTGTTGTCGGTACCTCTGGCAGTGGCACGTGGTGTCGGTACCTCTGACAGTGGCATGTGTTGTCGATACCTCTGGCATGGTACCTCTGGCAGTGCACGTGTTGTCGTACCTCTGGCAGTGGCACGTGTTGTCGGTATCTCTGACAGTGGACATGTGGTGTCGGTACCTCTGGTAGTGGCACGTGGTGTCGGTACCTCTGGCAGTGGCACGTGGTGTCGGTACCCTGACAGTGACACGTGTTGTCGTTACCTCTGGCAGTGGCACGTGTTGTCGGTACCTTTGGCAGTGGCACGTGTGTCGGTACCTCTGGCAGTGGCACGTGGATGTCGGTACTTCTGGCAGTGTCACGTGGTGTCGGTACCTCTGGCAGTGGCACGTGGTGTCCGTACCTCTGACAGTTGGCACGTGTTGTCGGTACCTCTGACAGTGGCACGTGTTGTCGGTACCTCTGGCAGTGACACGTGTTGTCGGTACCTGTGGCAGTGGCACGTGTTGTCGGTACCTCTGGCAGTGGCACGTGTTGTCGGTACCTCTGGCAGATGGCACGTGTTGTCGGTACCTCTGGCAGTGAAACGTGTTGTCGGTACCTGTGGCAGTGGCACGTGTTGTCGGTACTCTGGCAGTGACACGTGTTGTCGGTACCTATGGCAGTGGCACGTGTTGTCGGTACCTCTGGCAGTGACACTGGTGGGTGTCGGTACCTCTGGCAGTGGGGCACGTGTTGTCGGTACCTTTGGCAGTTGGCACGTGGTGTCGGTACCTCTGGCAGTGGCACGTGATGTCGGTACCTCTGGCAGGTGTCACGTGGTGTCGGTACCTCTGGCAGTGGCACGTGGTGTCCGTACCTCTGGCAGTGGCACGTGTTGTCGGTACCTCTGGCAGTGGCACGTGTTGTCGGTACCTCTGGCAGTGACACGTGTTGTCGGTACCTGTGGCAGTGGCACGTGTTTGTCGGTACCTGTGGCAGTGGCACGTGTTGTCGGTACCTCTGGCAGTGGCACGTGTTGTCGGTACCTCTGGCAGTGGCACGTGGTGTCGGTACCTCTGGCAGTGGACACGTGTTGTCGGGTACCTGTCTGCAGTGGCACGTATTATCGGTACCTCTGGCAGTGGCACGTGTTGTCGGTACCTGTGGCAGTGGCACGTGTTTGTCGGTACCTCTGGCAGTGGCACGTGTTGTCGGTACCTCTGGCAGTGGCACGTGTTGTCGGTACCTCTGGCAGTGGCACGTGGTGTCGGTACCTCTGGCAGTGGCACGTGGTGTCGGTACCTCTGGCAGTGACACGTGTTGTTGGTACCCTGTGGCAGTGGCACGTGTTGTCGGTACCTCTGACAGTGGCACGTGGGTGACGGTACCTCTGGCAGTGGCACGTGGTGTCGGTACCCTCTGTCAGTGGCACGTGCTCACGGCTACCGGAGGGAGGGACCCGACATCGGCGCAGCCCGATACAAAACAAAGGCCGCCCGTCGATGAGTACCGTATGGAGAGGGATCGGAGCGGCCGGAACAGCCGGACGCCCTCCGTGCGTCCCTCTCCGCTGTATGCTGTACAGACTGAGAGGCCTCGGAAGCAACAGGCTCGAGTGGCGCCTCAGCCGGCCCGGGACAATCGGCTGGGGAAACAATCGGCTGCAGAGTGGCTCCGAGGGTTCTCCGCGGCCCAGGACAGGGAGGCTCGCGGTCGGGAGCGTTGTTGGCGAGATAAAAGTGGCGGATTGTTTCCGGATGTGGCGTGGAGCGGTGCCGCTGGACCTCCTGCAGCGAGGGCCACGTGTCCAAAGTCAGGGTCGGCGCGTAGTGTATAGTACGGGCGGCTCGAGAGTTCCGAGTAGTGGTGACGTGCTCTTGAAGCACAATCAGAGCAACCGTTTCAATTCTACTCCACAGGCTGTATGCAAACAAATAGTTTAGAAATGAAAGTCAAGTGATGTAATGTTTTGCAGATGAGCATATATTTTTGGGGAAATCTACGGGGTTTCGTGGAATTCTCCGTCATCATTATTCATTTGGTCGTAACAAACCTGAGCTACCCAGCATCCACTTTTTCCGTCTTGGTCCATTGCTTCATTCAGTACCGACTCAATGGACGATGAAGGACGAAGTCTGTGCAGGTACTGACGCAAAAAAGTTAATAATTGGGCTCAGCATTGACAAAATGCGATACAAAATATTGATAAACATTTGCGGTATTCATCAAGGATCATTCATTAATTTAAATGATGCTTCTGCTTAATGCTTATCTATGCCATTTACATTGACTTCAGTGCAGGGCCATTTCGGTCACAAGTTATTCTTTAGGCGCCGTTCACGATACAGCCACTACTCATATTAAACCTTATTAAGCCTTAATCAGCCAAACTAATCATAAAATGCGTATTCCCAGGCCAACATCTATGTTAAAATGTTAATTATGTCGGATTCCTCCCAACTCGCAAGCATAGCCATCTACAAGCCGTATTCTTCGTCTCCGAAGTTGGCTTGCTGTTATTTCAATTGGACCCACACGTATCCTTCATGTTTTTTTTTTTCAGCCTAAACGCATACACGTGCTTTTCATGTCATCGCTTGTACATGCGACTAATATAAACATAATTCCCTGGTGGCGTCGGCTGTGCTGTCATGAGCCCGGCTCCTTCTGAAGCAACTGCTCTCAGACCTTCCAAAAGTGTAGGGCGTCAGCATTCGCAAGGCAAATATTTCCAAGCAACGCCCAAAGACTGAATGTCCACGGCGTCTCCACGGCGACGGACCCCATGCTCCGTGGCCGTTCCATTGCCCTGTCCCGCAGTCGCTGTCGGCCGGCCCCGCCCCGTCCCCGTCTCCCCCATCGTCCCGCCCGTCTCTCTCCCAGCTCGCGGAGGCTCGGCCGCCGCAGCCCGGCGCTTCCCGTCCTCCCATTATTGCGCGCCGGCCGCTGTCCCTGCTGACGTCACGGGAGGGGGCGGAGCCTGTCGGCCGGCCGCGTCCCATTGGTCGATGCGCGGATGCTCTGCTGACAAGGCGGATCCGCTGTCCGCGGCGAGAATCGCTGGCGGAGCGGCGTCGGCCGGCCACTTGAAGGAGGTGTGGGGTGGGGACTGGCCGCAGCCGCGTGACCTTCGGCCGAGCTGACCTGACCCGACCTGACCTGACCGTGATGCTCGCCGCCGCGGAGGAGCTCCGCAGAATGGACTCGATGACGGCCAACATGGAAGGTAGGTCCCCACTCGTATGTGGTGCAGCGATCAACAATTAATATTCCTCAATGGTCCATAATTGTTTTGGCAGCAGCAAGCTGTATCGGCTGTCGCTCTTCACTGGAAGCCAACACTGTGTAGCCATACAGCCGGTGCATGCGAGTTTAATTAGTGAATATCTGTCGGCCAGTGAATTTACAAAGCGTGCTCGGTATATTACACATGATATTTTTGCAAATTTGCATGACGTATGGCGATGCACCGGTCATAATTAATACGACCCGTCACAATATGAGCCCATGTAACCCGTATGCAAATCGCTGATTATTGTCGTAGACGTAGCTATAATTGTGTGCCAATTTGACGCAATGAATTTGCCGGCCACTAGGAGTGTCGTTTAGGCCGAGTCGGACCGTTTCCAGTTGTTCCGACACGACCCCGACCGTGTTACTGGTTGCCGACTATTGAAACTTTAATGAGAAGCGGAACACTGTCTTGCCAAAGCACCGATTCAGCTTGTTTCACTGATTGGTGCCCGTTAAATCGCCAAACTTAGTTCATATTTGTGCAGCAGATAGGTTTCAGTACTGCAAGTTATAGATGAACCGTTTGTTTTTTCTTCTTCTTCTTCAAAATGTCATAATGCAACACTTTGCATTTTATAAGTTTCTTCTTATTTCTTCATATTTCATTGAATTATTAATTACTTCATAATTTTGGCAGTGGCCGGTCACGTTTTTTTTAGTGATACCCCAATGACCACACATTAACGACACCTGGCGTTGGCAGTGAGCGCAGCGTGTCAGCGTTGGCAGTGAGCGCAGCGTGTCAGCGTGGGCAGTGAGCGCAGCGTGTCAGCGTGGGCAGTGAGCGCAGCGTGTCAGCGTTGGCAGTGAGCGCAGCGTGTCAGCGTTGGCAGCGAGCGCAGCGTGTCAGCGTTGGCAGTGAGCGCAGCGTGTCAGCGTTGGCAGTGAGCACAGCGTGTCAGCGTGGGCAGTGAATCACCACACTATTGAGCAATTCCTCCCACTTGTCCGTGTGATATGACTGTGGTGGATCAGAGGCGGCTGTGCGGCCGGTGATCGGAACCCACGCACTTCCTGTGGCCCAGCGGCGGCCGCCCCGGCCCGGAGAGTCAACAGTTCCCTTCCGGCGCCGCCTAACGGGCTGACGACGTCACAGGTCTGCGGCGGCCGAGATTCGCCGGTACCGAGTGTGCTGCGGCCATCGCCAGCTTTCTCCAAACATCCGACCTCCGGTACTAACCGGCCGGCACCTGGACCCGTGAGGTGCCGGGCCGGGCCGGGACGGGGCCCGTGAGGTGCCGGGCCGGGGCGGGTCGGGACCCGTGAGGTGCCGGGCCGGGGCGGGTCGGGGCCCGTGAGGTGCCGGGCCGGGCCGGGGCGGGGCCCGTGAGGTGCCGGGCCGGGGCGGGTCGGGGCCCGTGAGGTGCCGGGCCGGGCCGGGTCGGGACCCGTGAGGTGCCGGGCCGGGCCGGGGCGGGGCTCGTGAGGTGCCGGGCTGGGGCGGGTCGGGGCCCGTGAGGTGCCGGACCGGGGCGGGTCGGGGCCCGTGAGGTGCCGGGCCGGGCCGGGGCGGGGCCCGTGAGGTGCCGGGCCGGGCTGGGTCGGGACCCGTGAGGTGCCGGGCCGGGGCCGGGTCGGGACCCGTGAGGTGCCGGGCCGGGCCGGGTCGTGCCGTGCTGGGATGTGTCATACTGCACCGGACCGGGTCGGCTCGGCCGCGGTGGAGTCCCAGTCTGGCGCCCCCAGTCCTCGGCCGGCAGTCACGGCGGCTCAGGTCACTTTCGCGCCAACACGACACACATACATACACACACAACACACACACACACACACACACACACACACACACAGCAATATCGCGCAGTATCCACGGCATACTTCCTTCGATGACGCCGGCCGCCTTCTGCTGGTGTTCCTTCCATGAGCCAACATTCCGTGGAAGTGTGGAAGTAGACACAGTGCCGGGGTTGGATCGGTAGTGTCGTAATGTGTCTACCGATCATATATTCCTCATATATGATCGGTAGTGTCGTAACGCGAGTCTTACTCATCCTAAGTCAACTCCTCGGGGACCCGAAGGTCAGCGTCAGCCGGCCGCCCACAGCTGCCGAGCAGGACGGCGGCGATTCTGAACCTCAGACCAGCCGTCTGCCCACAGCTCTGCCGAGAGCAGGACGGCGGCGATTCTGAACCTCAGACCAGCCGTCTGCCCACAGCTCTGCCGAGAGCAGGACGGCGGCGATTCTGAACCTCAGACCAGCCGTCTGCCCACAGCTCTGCCGAGAGCAGGACGGCGGCGATTCTGAACCTCCGACCAGACACCAGTAATACAGGACGCCTCATGACAAGGGCGGACTCACAACGGCAAACAAGCTGCGTTTGGGAGCCCGGGTCAAATCCCAAGTGTCACATAATTATACAAACTAACCGAATTTCGTTTCCCAATGCAATGGCAGATGATTTAAAACAAACTTACCTAAGTAAAAGTTAATTATATTTTTTTTCATACAGACAATGTTTCAATTTTCGCCCGATTTCAGGTGTTCTTTTGGAGGGCATGGCGCCTTCCCCCTGGATCCACCTATACATACCTATACAAAAAGTGCTGGAAGAGCAGCTTACTCCCGTTTTAAAATTAATTATTGTCATGCATTACAATAGGGGGTTTTCATCGACACATAGGGACCATAATCCACTTACTCACGTTCCTCATATATGTTGACCGACTGTTCCTTTGCAATGCTGCTTGAATATTTGTTGCATCAGATTCTCATACGGGCGATAACACTTGCTGACAATGTTTGCAGTGTTAAAGTCATGTTGCAGATCCGTCAGGGACAATATGATCAGCCTCCATAAGCTGCTCTTATCCCAGCACAGACCGATTTGTATTTCTTTGAATAACTTTGTCCAAATTACATGCGTGATACAAAAACTAGCATGTCTTCCCATTCCATGCATCTAAAGTACCATGCAAGCACCATAGCAGGCGCATTTGAAAATATGCATTTCCTTCAAAACGGGCTACTCAAAGTCAGGTAAACCAGTTCATACCAATTCGATATTCAGAAGATTTGGGAGACCGGTCCGGGACAAGATGGACGGAAATGTAGCGTTCCAAGGGTCCAAGGATGTGCTCAATCTCATTCAGCAGTGATTGTTAATGGAATGTTTCCATCAATAATGGTTCGAGCTCTCATCATGGAAAAGCTTTATCGCTCCTAATGGCTAATTCCACTTCGGTGAACCTTTAAGACGATATTTACCTGCTAAAACACTTAGCTTTTGTGGATGCCATTACTTTAAACAAAGTTCCTTCCCCATCATTTCTTAAGAGGCGCCAGATGTTATGGCAGCTGTGCTGGAATGCCAAAATGCAATGTGATGCAATGTCTTCTAGGGATTGTCTTTCATCGGCTCCCCGTTGGATTTAAATCGAAAAAGAAACAAGAATATCGAGCAACTGGGCTCAGATATCGGGAACGAAATGGCAAAAACACATTATATATCTGCATTTATCAAAAATGCTCTGAGGTTCTGTATTCATTTTTCACGAGATAGTGCATGTACAATTTAATAGCAAATCCTACTTATTCACGCAGCCGCGTTCCTGGGTTTGAAATCGGTCACCACAAGGTGTAGACGCAGCCGCGTTCCTGGGTTTGAAATCGGTCACCACAAGGTATAGACGCAGCCGCGATCCTGGGTTTGAAATTGGTCACCACAAGGTGTAGACGCAGCCGCGTTCCTGGGTTTGAAATTGGTCACCACAAGGTGTAGACGCAGCCGCGTTCCTGGGTTTGAAATCGGTCACCACAAGGTATAGACGCAGCCGCGTTCCTGGGTTTGAAATCGGTCACCACAAGGTATAGACGCAGCCGCGTTCCTGGGTTTGAAATCGGTCACCACAAGGTATAGACGCAGCCGCGTTCCTGGGTTTGAAATCGGTCACCACAAGGTGTAGACGCAGCCGCGTTCCTGGGTTTGAAATCGGTCACCACAAGGTGTAGACGCAGCCGCGTTCCTGGGTTTGAAATCGGTCACCACAAGGTATAGACGCAGCCGCGTTCCTGGGTTTGAAATCGGTCACCACAAGGTGTAGACGCAGCCGCGTTCATGGGTTTGAAATCGGTCACCACAAGGTGTAGGACGTTGCCTGATAGTACCTAGTCTCTGCTGGGCATCTAAACCAGGAACATTTAGGCATGTTTTGTTCCAATTGGACATATCTATTTTCCAGCAATTTATAAGCAAATGTCAAGCAAATATAAGCAAGCAAGAAAATTAAAGCATATGCTTACACATTTAACAGCGATACCACGCTTTATTTAGTGGTATAATATTATATGTAAATATAGCACATTGTTATAAACGCGGTATTCAGCTATATTAAGTAGCTAACATGCTTATGCATATGTGGGCAGTTCTGTTTTGGGACAGTCGGTAGATAGGACTATGTCGGGCAGTTCTCTTTTGGGACAGTCGGTAGATAGGACTATGTCGGGCAGTTCTCTTTTGGGATAGTCGGTAGATAGGACTATGTCGGGCAGTTCTCTTTTGGGACAGTCGGTAGATAGGACTATGTCGGGTAGTTCTCTTTTGGGACAGTCGGTAGATAGGACTATGTCGGGCAGTTCTCTTTTGGGATAGTCGGTAGATAGGTCTATGTCGGGCAGTTCTCTTTTGGGACAGTCGGTAGATAGGACTATGTCGGGCAGTTCTCTTTTGGGACAGTCGGTAGATAGGACTATGTCGGGTATCAATAGATCCTGGTGATGATTTGGGCACCGCATCAATATATCCCTCATCTGTGTCCTTTGTATTATTGTGGAGTGCATTTTGCGCATATTCAGTAAGCAATACGTACAATAAGCTATTCTCTGCAATTGTGAAATGTAAAATGTTTTGGCCCCAAAGCCATGGGACAGGGAAGCGGTGCTCTTCCTTTGATCTTCTGCCAGAGAAGGAAGGCATATCCAAGACAGCCGATCGGCCGCCTCCAGATGCGATAGCTTCTGACTCTGCAGTCCACGCTTCTGACTCTGCAGTCCACGCTTCTGACTCTGCAGTTCACGCTTCTGACTCTGCAGTCCACGCCTCTGACTCTGCAGGCCACGCTTCTGACTCTGCAGTCCACGCTTCTGACTCTGCAGTCCACGCCTCTGACTCTGCAGGCCACGCTTCTGACTCTGCAGGCCACGCTTCTGACTCTGAAGTCCACGCTTCTGACTCTGCAGTCCACGCTTCTGACTCTGCAGTCCACGCTTCTGACTCTGCAGTTCACGCTTCTGACTCTGCAGTCCACGCTTCTGACTCTGCAGTCCACGCTTCTGACTCTGCATTTCGAGAGCATTAGCTTTTGTTCTGACATTTATAATCAAATCCCAGGATGACAGTTGACTGGCTATAATTACGCATCAACGCCCACTTTTCATGCAAATCAAACCAAAAGCATTTAATTACAATCATCGTTAGTCATTCTTTATACTTGATCAAGAAAAGAAGAACAATGTTCATAGAAGGCAATTTGACATTAATGGTGTGGGATTCCTGTATTAGAACAATGCACACTCGGCACTCCTTTATCTCAAAGGCTGAAGAGAAATTTAGTGATACAAATACTTCTCTATTTCAAATCTCACCAACATATAACCGTCACAATATACGCCAGGTCTGTATACCTAAAGAAAACAGAATGCGTGCGTTGTTCTTGTTCGCACGAATGCATTGCGATTTATAATGCTCTTGGTGTTTTCCTGTATTTTTCTTTAAAAAAATACAGCTTGGAAAGCATAATGTATGTTTATCAAGCGTGAACTAAATATACGCTTGGGGAAATTCTTGGCAGGGCCAGCGTTATCATTAAGACATTGGATTTGGTGCACTTTTGATTTCAAACACGTACGTATTCAAAGAAGCGTACGTGAATCATATGTGAATATTAACGGATTAGGCTTTTCATTCAAACATTATATAGCTCAGCTACACAATAACCCTTTATTTGATTTGCAGCTTCAGAGTTAATTTCCCTTCTCACCACACCTGCTTCTATTCTGCATTCTACAGACATTTTTCAGTAAGTTCTGACACACAGCATGCGAGCATGCAACATCAGTGCAAAGGCACAACAATGCAGCGCTGCTTATTTGCGAATTTTGCACCGCTTCCGCGTGCAAACAAATGCTGGTGTCGCGGACCTGACACCAGTCGATTTTCGCAGGGTTAGCGGAGGCGTCGACCTCAGTTTGCAGAGGCAAGTTTGAACCATCAGCAAGAGTTTCATTATTTAGAATTCGCACGAATTCTTGTCAGCGGTATGGTCGCTGTTCACATGGATAATTAACCTCCCAACGGGCGCCACATAGCCTAGTAGCTGCGGCGCCCTTAAACCTGCAAATCATTCTCATCATCATCATCATCATCAACTAACTACCCACTTCTCCTACGCTGCCTATATGGAGTCAAAAATGTTTATGGCTGTAATGTTATTTCCTCTGTGATATAACGTAATAATGGTTGGTATGTTGGTTATTAAGTTAGCGTTCTCCGAGATTGTGCGCCTACAGCATGGTGAATGGAATACCCGTGATATGGTGCTGCGATACCGGATCAAGAGAAACGATGTCTTACGTTACTACGGTAGTATTTTTTTAAAGCATTGTCGGCGGAAATCCCTTCGACGAAAATGTTAAATTTAATCCCGAAGCAGTAATAATAGCTGCAAAAGTTAATGCAATGGATTTTTGGGTTACATTAAAGGGAAATATTCACCTTTTCCTACAAAAATGGAGTT
>JAXIVJ010019096.1:0-5000 GCA_036785665.1 Chirona hameri | reverse complement strand
TGGGGGGCCGGCCCAGCCGCCGTCTGACAGATAGATGGTATTTACTCTGTGTGGGAGATCCGTGAGCCTCGCTAACACCACTCACACACAGACAGACAGACAGACACACAGACATACACACACAGTGGACTGACATCATGTTTTATCAGTCCCTCCACTACCCTCATTGAGCGCCACACTTCTCCCCCGATTATCGACTCGATTCGTGTTGACATCGTGTGGACCCACGTCCACCGTCGCGCAAACCCTCCCGTCGCACTGCAGGGCGGCCCGGCGGCTTCAGGCTTCAAACCGGGAGGGCTATTGAGCGGCAGGCAAACGCAATCACCGGCGAGCGGCCGTGTTGGCGTCAGACTCAATTCGGCACCAGATAACTGTCATTTATCTCGCTGCGTCAACTCGTAAATCTGCGCCGGACGCGTCGTCGCGATCGACGGCCAGCAACGGGCGCGGCATCGACGACGGCTATCGTCAGTATCGACAGAGCGGTGAGCCAGCCGCCTCGCGGACCGCGTCGGCGCCGACGAGAACAACCCCGACACTACGACGGGTCGGGGTACAGAAGAAAGCGTTTAAATCGGCTGCCAAAGGCTGAAGACAGAGGACTGTGTTCGTAGGGATCTCGATTATCGAAAACGAATGGGAAGGTGACAATTTATGACTGCATTTTGCAATAACAAGTTTTAAGTTAATAAAAAGACTCATTGATTTTGAGACTCATGCCGCTTACCCTATAGTTTCCACTTGCACCTGTACCAGGGGTACCAGGGGCTCCACCACGCCTTTGAAGTGGAGGGGGGGGGGGGGGGGGGGTCGAGGGAAGCCGAGTGGTCACCGTCAGCGAAAAGTTGTTGACCGGGGGGAGGTGGAGCGGTATCGAAAAGCTGTTGAGCGAGAGAGGGGGTTATCAGCGAAAAGTCAATGAACGGGGAGGAGTGGAGCGTGATCGAAACCGAAATTTGTTGAGCGGGGGGGGGGGGGGAGAGTCAGCGTAAGCTTGTTGAACAGGGGAGAGGTAAGGTAGCACATAATGAGTACAACTGAACACTGATTTCTAGTTGTTTGTCAGGGAAAATGGGGAGGGGGGGGGGGGGGGGGGGTAATCCCCCTGGCTCAAGAATGGGGGGCATGTACCCTCCGTCCCCCTCCCGTGGCGGAGCCCCTGACCTGTACCTACGCGCACTCAAGCTGTGGGAGGCCTGTTCTCTGCACCGGTACCCGTGTGTCTCAAGCGGGCGCACTGGCGGATCTAGGGTTCGAGTTAGGGGGGGGGGGTTGCTTCCTTTCATCAGCGAAAAGTTGTTGACCGGGGAGGTGGGGGGGGGGGGGGGGGGGGGGAGAGGGGGGAGGGGTCGGGTCGTCAGCGCAGCGCGAGAAGAGTCGTTGAGCGAGGGGGGGATTTTCATAATTATCACTTCTTACAGCCAATGCAGCAACGCGCGGTACTTGTATTGAATTCCACCCATGTTCCTGTATGTGTGTGTGTGGAGGGGGAGGGAATTTGCCCCTAATGTCCCACCCCCCTGGATCCGCCAGTGCGCGGGTGTGGGACGTTCCTGGCGCGACCGGGGCGAATCGGCCGCGCCGGGACCGTGACACCGGCGATTGTCTGGCCGACCACGTCCAAAGGCCTCTTCCTGCGCGGCTTCGGCCGCCGCCTGACCGGGCATTTATGACCACGGCCGCCACTGTTTATAAATGAGCGGACTCCCGCGGCGGAGATAACCGCTGTGTCAGCAGCCGACTGACACTCTACCCTCTCCCTCCCACACTCTCTCCCTACCTCCTTTTGTCTTTCTCTTTCTCTGTCTTTCTTTCATTACTTAACCTGTAGAATATCTGCCGCTCTTCGGTTTCTTTCACAACGAAATAGTGGGTATAGTAAATTATATTTCATTAAATCCAATATCCTTGCTCTGGAACGTATAACATTTAACATGTCTTGTCCCATTTTCTTCTTGCTGTTATTCAATTTAACATACCCCGTATTCCCAGTGCAGTCCAAACAAAGCGAACAAAGCAGACAATACCTATATGCACCGCATTGCATACAACTGAAAGAACCCGCGTCACAGCAGCAATGGAAGAACCCCGCATCACAGCAGCAATGGAAGAACCCCGCGTCACAGCAGCAATGGAAGAACCCCGCGTCACAGCAGCAATGGAAGAACCCCGCGTCACAGCAGCAGTGGAAGAATCCCGCGTCACATCAGCAATGGAAGAACCCCGCGTCACAGCAGCAATGGAAGAACCCCGCGTCACAGCAGCAATGGAAGAACCCCGCGTCACAGCAGCAATGGAAGAACCCCGCGTCACAGCAGCAATGGAAGAACCCGCGTCACAGCAGCAATGGAAGAACCCTGCGTCACAGTAGCAATGGAAGAACCCCGCGTCACAGCAGCAATGGAAGAACCCCGCGTCACAGCAGCAATGGAAGAATCCCGCGTCACAGCAGCAATGGAAGAACCCCGCGTCACAGCAGCAATGGAAGAACCCCGCGTCACAGCAGCAATGGAAGAACCCGCGTCACAGCAGCAATGGAAAAACCCCGCGTCACAGCAGCAATGGAAGAACCCCGCGTCACAGCAGCAATGGAAGAACCCCGCGTCACAGCAGCAATGGAAGAATCCCGCGTCACATCAGCAATGGAAGAACCCCGCGTCACAGCAGCAATGGAAGAACCCCGCGTCACAGCAGCAATGGAAGAACCCCGCGTCACATCAGCAATGGAAGAACCCCGCGTCACAGCAGCAATGGAAGAACCCCGCGTCACAGCAGCAATGGAAGAACCCCGCGTCACAGCAGCAATGGAAGAACCCCGCGTCACAGCAGCAATGGAAGAACCCCGCGTCACAGCAGCAATGGAAGAACCCCCGCGTCACAGCAGCAATGGAAGAACCCCGCGTCACAGCAGCAATGGAAGAACCCGCGTCACAGCAGCAATGGAAGAACCCCGCGTCACAGCAGCAATGGAAGAACCCCGCGTCACAGCAGCAATGTCCATTGGGCACATGCAGAGCGGGCTCGGGCGGGGATTCGTCACTAATTACCGGCTCGGTGAGTCATTAGTCAGTGGTCGCAGGTGGTCCTGTGGGTCCGCTGGTAAGTGGTGCCGGGTGATCTGTGCAGTCACTGGTCACTGGTCACTGGTCAGTAGTGCCGGGTGTTGGCTGTGCGGTAGCCGACGGTCCGGAGCTGCAGCGTGGGACCGGCCGCCGCCGCCGGGTCTGTGGCCCGGCTCCGGTCACGGCCGCCGCCGCCGGGTCTGTGGCCCGGCTCCGGTCCACGGCCGCCGCCGCCGGGGTCTGTGGCCCGGCTCCGGTCACGGCCGCCGCCGCCGGGTCTGTGGCCCCGGCTCCGGTCACGGCCGCCGCCGCCGGGTCTGTGGCCCGGCTCCGGTCACGGCCGCCGCCGCCGGGTCTTTGGCCCGGCTCCGGTCACGGCCGCCGCCGCCGGGTCTGTGGCCCGGCTCCAGTCACGGCCGCCGCCGCCCGGGTCTGTGGCCCGGCTCCAGTCACGGCCGCCGCCGCCGGGTCTGTGGCCCGGCTCCGGTCACGGCCGCCGCTGTCGGGGTCTGTGGCCCGGCTCCGGTCACGGCCGCCGCCGCCGGGTCTGTGGCCCGGCTCCCAGTCACGGCCGCCGCCGCCGGGTCTGTGGCCCGGCTCCAGTCACGGCCGCCGCCGCCGGGTCTGTGGCCCGGCTCCAGTCACGGCCGCCGCCGCCGGGTCTGTGGCCCGGCTCCAGTCACGGCCGCCGCCGCCGGGTCTGTGGCCCGGCTCCGGTCACGGCCGCCGCTGTCGGGTCTGTGGCCCGGCTCCAGTCACGGCCGCCACACCGTCTGACTGATGAGCTGTACCGCCGGCAAGCCACCGCCGGCCTTTGTGCAGTCACAGAGCCGCCCGGTGATGTGTGGCTGGCGAGACATGACCCGCCGACACCCCGCGCTGGCAGCCCGACTGACCCGGTCAGCGGCAGCCGGAGGACTAATGCTGACATGACCCGTCCCGTGGGGACATGACCCGCTGACGGGACCCCGTCGACCGGCCGACCCAGTCAGCCAGAGACGGGCATTGGTAGTTGGTACAGGCCGTCCCTCAGGACATGGCCCTCTGGCGCCCGCTGGCCCACCTGGCCTGGTCAGCGGCAGACAGGACCGTGTACTGAAGACTGGTGCTGACCGACCCGTCCAGCTGGTACTGATCCACCAAACCCATAGCTGATGCAAGTACCGCCTCGCCTCTGAGGACATCCAGGGGTCGTCCTGATGCGACTCCCGTGAGCTGTTTGCCGAGCTGACTCTGATCTGGATTCGAGCTGAAACTGGCGGCGTGCTGTATCTGATATGTGCAGCACCGACTCACAGTCACATCACAGAGCTGTGACTGCTCTCAGAGCCCTCTGATTCACAGCTCGAAACGCCTCGCTGTCTGTCCCGAGTCAGCCCGAGTCACGCCCCTGACTCATCTGCGATCACGCCCCTGACTCATCTGCGATCGCGCAATCTCGCCTCTGCGTCCCCGCGTCAGCCGCGGCGGAGTTCGCACACGGTTGTGGCATTCCTGACAGGTGCGTGCGCCCGCGGCTGCCGAACCTCGCCACTGTTTGGCCTCACTCGCCGGTTCCCAGAGTGTCAAAACTCGGCCGGATCTATCGCGGGGGCGCGCGCCGTGTCGTGGCTTAGCTGGCTTAAACGGCTCGGCTGTGTTGTAGGAGTCCCGGATAAGCTATCTATTTCTCGGCGCTGTGTCGGCTGTTCGCCGCGGCGGCCAGATCCCGCCAAACACTGGCCGTTTTACCAGTTTGCTCAGGGTAATGGCTGGGCGCGGATCAAAGCGCCAGCTCCGGCGGGGCAGGGTACACACGGGGCCGCCGGCGATCAGATAGCCCGGGTGGCAGAGACAGCCAGGCGGGAGTGTTTGACCAAACAGTGCCGCCCGATCGACTCAGGTGCGTCGCCAGGCTCACACACACACTCTCTCTCTCTCTCTCTCTCTCTCTCT
>JAXIVJ010019095.1:0-20910 GCA_036785665.1 Chirona hameri | reverse complement strand
GACGCTGACGACGCAAAGAACGGCCATCCACGAATCGGGAGACAAATCTGGGGGTGGTGGATAACCATGGAATTATGACGCCCATGTCAGTCAGGTTTGTGGTAGGGGAGAGTGGGGAGAGTGCGGCTAGACGGCCATGGGAGGTGAGACGGCCACCCCATATATGAAACGAATAGATCCACGACCGGAAACACGGTGTCCTACGATTCCTCTTTCGGACAGGATAAACTAACAACAGATTGGTGTGTTTAGGCTCCGTAGTTTTTCAGTAATTTCTATAAATCTAAAAATACCTACTCATTTGCATCTTTTTCCATTGTCTTCGTAAGGTGTCTGAGAAATGTCTGCGTGAACTCCGATGGGCCTGGATGGGGCAAGACGGCCACCAGAGGTGTTGAGGTGGCCGTCAATTGCCCCACCATAACTAGAGAGTATGGATGAGAACGGATGAGCTTTGTAAGTGATGTTTCACTGGAAAAATGCACTTTGTCACAGTCCATCAACAGTTTGTCACAATGTCTCTATTATTCGGAAACAACGCACCGAAATAATGCAACAATTGTCTCCATTTGCGCGTGCGGTGACTGGCGTTCTATAGTTCATCGTGCATCACGCCCTTTTTACACCATTCATAGCCCAGGTATTTAAAGGGAGTGTGCCTACTCACATCGCTTATTTGGGGTTATTCACACTGGTCTATAGAACATAATTTTATGAATTGAACCATGACTTCATTTCTCCAGATTCACCCTAGTTACTGAAATATTCCACAGACTCCGGGAACTTGCTGGGAGCAACAAGTTATCGGGTAGACTCCAGAGGGCTTCCGCTACTAGAAGCACTGCAACCATCGATTAAACTGCTAACATATTGTTAACGCCGGCCGGCAATTCGACAAAACAGCTCGTGTGCGCTGATAGCAGCAGCCGAACAGTATCGTCTGTTCCCCTGATCGCAACGCTTGACGGCCATTTTTCGACGAAGATATCAATTTAGAGCTACGAAACTAGCGCATAATAAAGTTCACAGTGGCAAGAACATGTTGTGCAAAACTTGTCGCTCTATGATGATGTGATGATGTGACCGTAATTAAATTGTCTTATGTGCACAGTTTTACATAACATCACTATAGTGGCGATCGTTTTATAGATATCGAAGAAAATAATAAGCAAAAAAAATATACGTGAAAATTCAACTAAAGGGGCTCCAGATGTGAATTTCATTGCATCCAACAATCAAACGAATAGCTATTTAACGTATTTTTATAAAAAAAAATGGCATTCAAAAACAGTAGGCACACTCCCTGTAATGCTGAATATATTTAACTAGTGCCTAGGTATGTATGTACGTACCTATACTACTTCATATAGCACTAGCAGCTTGACGAGATACGTTAAACTTAACTCGCACACTGCTGGGGGTTCGCGACAACCACGAACTGCCGGGGAGGATTAATCCCCCCCCTCCAAGAACTCGAAAATCACGCAACGTAGTGACAATCGAAAAACGGGGCTAGATGGCTCGAGACAAGCTCTATCGAAAGCATATAGTTGTGTTTAGGTCAGGGCAATATTGAGGTCACGAGAGGTTACCCAAGGTCAAATTTCGTCTATATCTGAGTGTCCTTAATAAAACCGTCTATATCTTGAAAACTAAAAGAGCAGGCGACGCGCAGCAAAACAAAAGTTCAAAAGATAATTAAATTTTCTCAAGAAGGTTCTATTAAAATTGACCTAAGGTTACTATAGATAGGTCAGCAGAAGCCATAGATTTTGAAACATTCTAAAAATCGCCGAATTGTTTAAGGAATAACTTTTGACAAGCATTATAGAGTAAAACAGTTTTCGCCATTGTTTGTCTCGTCGAGATGCATCTAATGATATATGAGGTGACCGAGTTAGGTAATATCCAGAAATTGACCTGACCTTAGGTCAGGTCAAGGTCAGCTCAATGTCAACTTTTACATCAATTGATTTGTCTCGACAAGCCAAATACAGTGGTGAACCCTCCCCCATTGTTCTACCTTGATTTTGGAAAGAGTGATTGAAGAAAAACCATACGTGACCTGGGGGGTCACCTGAGTTGACCTCGTAGAGGTCAAAGAACAGAAATGTGACAAGGATCTTTGCATTTATCACACAAATTATGGATCCGGTGAAAAATGTCACATTTAGCCATTTCCTGTATTTATTAACATTTCCACTCTTCCACTTTAACTTAATAACGGGGAGGTCACAAAATGGCCATGACCTGACGTGTCACAGTCACATCACTATTCCACATTAACTTAATAACGGGGAGGTCACGAAATCGACCCAACCTTAGGTCACCGGTAGAAGAAGAAAAAAATCCGAGATGAACGGAGGTACTTATGGCCTAATTAAATCCTGTGTGTTTTAAACCGCTCGCTCGAACACTGTGGCATTGGCACGACCACAAACTTTCACAAACTTGACTAGATGTGGGGTCACATGACGTGACCCATTGACTTGACCTGAGATGACCCGAGATAAAAAATGCACACAATGTGGATAATTGATGGCCAAATAGCTATGCCAGATTTTGCCGGCGCTGCGCACCGCATTTTTTCGATTTTGGCGAAAACAAAACTCAGGGGCAGATCCCCTCCCCCCCCCCCCCCCCTGTCGGTGCGCATGGTAAAGCTCAATTTATTACCGAGCGGACGCGAGGTCTTCTTCCAGCTGGGGGAAAAATCTACTTATGAGCGGACCGACCATAGCCATGGTTTTCATGGTTTTCAAAGGCTTATTTCTTCGCAACTACTCGGTTGATGCGGCTGAAAATTTGCGCACAGAAACGTGCATTTTGTAAAATATGGCATTTAATTTCTGAAAGTCTGCGACCACGACCCACGACTGCGACCCCGGCCTCACTAGACCGGTCCAGGCTGACCTGCCCGGTCACGTGACCGCCCGCGGCCGTGAAGGACGGCGACCGGGTTCGCCGTTCATGACGTGTCTTGCTTAACTCAAGGCAAAACTTCAAAGGGAAATACTCACCTCTTATTTTTTTAGCAACAATTTCTTAGGCTTCCGTTATGGTATAAAAATGATGTTATTTAAATTTAAGAATTAAATACATTATTCCCTAATTCAAAGTTGGAAGTTTAGACAAATTAAAAAGCAAGTACATATACTTCCTTCGGAGTTCACGATCGGTGTTTTCCCTCCACTAACGAAACACGACATATCTGGCGCTTTTGTATCAATCTGTTCAACGTTGAATACCAACAAATCGCATACACTAAATATGGCGCCGTCCGGGGCCAAACTAAACTGCCGATTTCAATGCACTTTTTTCAAATGCTTGTTGATTGTTCATGGAAGTTTGGCACATATTCGCAAAAGATAGAGTGCAGGAAACATATCGCATACCTTCATGATAAATAACAATGCGTAGGGAGGCTAATGGGGCACCACAATTGAAGCTATTGTAGATGGCGCTGATGATCAACTCCTACCAAGCGGACCGGCGGCTGTGCGTCCGAGTGTAGGGCGCATTGTTTACGGCGGAGTTTTGAAGGGGTTAGAGTGGTACAGATGTGTTGAAACTTATACGAAATGTTGGTGTCTATGAGTGTATTCGAAACCTAAAAGCATGTCTCGCGGAGGTCAATCGTTTGACCTCGGGAGGTTAAAGAGTGCCCGCGAGGTCAAATATCGGGCACCGCATAACCTTTTCCCTAAAGTACTTATCGAAGTCGTTTCAGGACTGCGGAGTCGAAATAATTTTAGTAACTCCGACTCCGACTCCGCCTCCGGCCTGAAAAAATCAACTCAGACTCAGACTCTAACTCCGACTCCGGCCTATATCCGTTCTCCAGCCACATGTGCTAGAAAGCAATATCTGCAATGCCATCTATTTTCTCCGTTTGTCTTGATTCTAAACAGTATTGAGAACAATGCTACGCCACCCGAGCACGGGCGCGGCGTGCCGGCCGCGCGTCCAGCCCAGTCGCGCCCGCCTGTAGTCGGCGGAACCCGTGAAACGGGCACCGAGCGGCGAACGCAGCCAGCCGCCGCCGGCCCAGCTGGCAGCAGCTGGGCCGGCGGCTCGTTCCCTGGGCCCCTGGGCCCCAGCTCGTTCCAGCTCGTATTCGCTGGAGCCGCTGCTGCTCCCGGACCCCGCTGTCTTACAGCTGGCCAGTCAGTGTGTCGCTCTCCGCCACCTCGCCTCGGGCAACCAAGTTTACCAGTCAGGAGTGTGGATTTCTAACAACCAAAAAAACATTGGGGGTGCTCAAGGGCGGATGTCAGGGGAAATCGTGCCATGCCCCTAAACGACTGAAATCGACGAAAATTGACATCTTTTCTGATTTTTAATGAAATCTAAACAACTTTTACACAGCGAAGTTTGTTTTAAAAATAGCTAAATGCACACGCGAGCTAGATTGTTTGTGGTCGTGCCACAGCCACAGGCCACGGTGTTTGGCTGAGCACTTCAAAACTCACAGGACGTAATCAAGCCATAGATACCTACGACTCTGCTATCTCGTTTGTTTATATCGGTGACCTAAGGTCAGGTCAGTTTCGTGACCTTCCCATTATAAGGTAACGAGAAAATATACAAATGCTTTCGTATTAGAGCCTAGAAGATACGCATTAGATCACAATAATTATTTAAAAAATATGCTATTATAGCTCATTTTTGATGACCCAAGTACAATTATTGCTCAGTGACCCCTGCAAGATCGAGCGAGGTCATCTGAGGTGACCAGCACTTCTTTGCCAATAACTTTTGATAGCATAAAATGAAGATAAGAACGTGAGACCAGCACCAGAATGCAGGTGAAATCATATGTCAAGAGTATGGCGGTATAGGCTGCACAACACTGGTGGCGATGAGTTGGGATTGTGTGTGGGCGTGTGTGATGTTTGCATACGAGTTTTATTACTCTTATTTTACTGCTGGAGTTTTCTCATTTACCGATCTTATGTGTTATTTTACAAGCGTTTTCTTAGGTCTGCGTAGCCTCAAAGCATGCCTGTGAACTATTGTTCACCTATGTTTATTTTTAACGTATTCATATTTACTGTTTTATGAACTTTTGTTATATTTTAGTATCACATTTTCGTTATCATATTTGCCTCGTCTGTTTTCAACTGTGTGCGTGTGTCTGCTGCTGTCGTGTCGTCGCGTGTTTTAATTACTTGACTTGAGCTGTAATTGGGTGAATGCCTGTTGCTCATTGTCAATAAATAAACAAAACAAACAAACCACTGTGTATGTCTCGTCGAGACGCGTCCGACATTGCGCAGCGCGAAATACCTGGTTCACCACATGACCTTAAATTACCTTGACCTGAGGTCAAATTTTTAATTTTACTTATGTAAACTGGTCACCATGGTATGATTCGAATCTCCTTGACGAAACGAGCACGATGACGTTAAAATGGGCATCATGTAACCATAACAGTTGGTGCGTCCAAAACCCCAATCATCATCAGATGACGTTAAAACTATTGATTGCCCATCTTCATCAGGCGGAAATCTACCGATAGATGTGCAAACTAGGTATAGGTTTCATTTTCCACTCAATTTCTTTCGAAGGGCTGTAAAGTTAATTCCCCTAGGCCGACGACTATTCTACCGACCAAAGTAATAGCCAATTGCCAAGAAGTCGACTCCGACTCCGGGCCGGATCGGAGTCGGAGTCGGTAAGATTTTACCGACTCCGACTCCGACTCCAACTCCGGCCAAAACTACCGACTCCGACTCGGACTCCGACCGACTCCGACCGATTCCGACCGACTCCGACTCCGACTCCGACTCCGCAGCCCTGGCTTCAACGGATAAGTATTCCCACCAGCCTATAGATGGTACACAACGAGTGATCTGACCGCCCCTGGTCACCGGTTAACATCAGGGCACAACATAAGTTACCAATTATGTATGGCCTATGGGAGAATGACGGAGTACCGCATAATTGTTTTCCCCCAAAATCACTTAGAGAACCCATTCTACTACCATTGTCTTTCCTTTATCCCACCGAAGGTGCACAACGCAAGACTTGATCTATCCAGGTCACCTTTTGACCTCAGGTCACCTGAAAAGGCGCCAATATCCATTTAACGAGCCGTCCAAATACAAATTCGTTGTTTACCGGACCATTATGTCCAAACTTATACGAAATGTTGGTGTCTATGAGTGTATTCGAACCCTGAAAGCATTTATCGCTGAGGTTAATCGTTTGACCTGGGGAGGTTAAAGAGTGCCTGCAATGTCAAATATTGGGTACCGCATAACCTTTTCCTTAAAATACTTACCGAAGTCGTTTCAATGGCTAAATATTACCACCAGCCTATAGACGGTGCATAACGAAAGGCTTGACCCTCCTGGTCACCGTTTGACATCAGGCCACCTGGCAGGCAGGCAGCGGTCCAACCCCATTTCCCAAGAATCAGGTAAAAATGTCCCAATTTGGAAGCCCATTTCCCAAGTTCAATGGATTTAAGTGTGAAAACGGTACGTAGGCTCAAATATAAGTGGTATGTACATCGCTTAGACATGCTTTCCAACGCGTCGTTTTTAGACGATATCGTTATTAATCCCTAATTCAATTTAAAATAAACTAGCATAACCCTTACCTAATGATTTTGGACATAATATTGAACTAGCAATCCGGTTATCAGTATGAAACGGTGGAAAAAAGAACCTTGGGACCCAAATCAAAATATCGTCCCTCTAGCATTCGGGATTTAAGCCATCCCATAATAATCCATCCCACTTGATACACAGAGTATAATTTAACCACCACCTACCCGGCGACGAAGAGTTTAGAGTAGGTATCCACCTAGAAGAGTATCCACGAAAATACTTCGGCCTTATACAAGCCAGCGCTGGCTATCTTCGCCTGGCGACCACCCATGAATATATGTTGTGTGAACAAAAGACGATAAGCAGAATCCTAACCACATATCAAGAACTTTATGAACTAAGCCAAAAAAGTTATATATTTCATGGCAAATAATCGCATTCAATCAAAACTTAACACAAATTATATCAAAATAACATATCTTAGGAACCTTTTTGGGCGTCAGCAAGATAGGAATAAGAGTTTGTTGAACTTGGATAATTTCCCAAGATTGGAGACCAAATCCCAAGATCCCAAGATTGAAGCTAATTCCCCAAGATATTGGGAAATTTCCCAAGGTGCGGTACACTGGACATATAATTTTGTGTGCACCGTCTATAGGCTGGTGGAAATATTTTGCCGTTGAAACGACTTCGGTAAGTACTTTAGGGGAAAAGTTATGCGGTACCCAAGATTTGACCTCGGGGGCACTCTTTGACCTCCCGAGGTCAACCAATTGACCTCAGCGAGAAATGCTTTCAGGTTTCGAATACACTCATAGACACCAACATTTCGTATAAGTTTGAACACATCTGTACCACTCTAACCCCTTCAAAACTCCGCCGTAAACAATGCGCCCTATACTCTGGCGCACAGACGCCGGTCCACTTGGTAGCAGTTGATCATCAGCGCCTCTAGCGGTGGGAAATGTATTGTGGTGCTCCATTTGCTGAATTCGTTACCGTATACTTGCTGAGTACCGACCGTTATAAGCGTGGATTGCTTATCAAGTTTAACTTAAAATATCTTTCGGTATGAATGTTTATATGCAAAATGTGATCAATTTACAATATATTTTGGCCTCGTCTATCGATTACAAGTAATAACTCCATTTTTGTGGAAAAGGGTGAATATTTCCCTGTAAGTGTTCTTTCACATTGGGGAAGAACCCTTAATAATCGCCCGCTCGGTTCCCGACCCAATAAGGACGTTTGTATGGTTATAGAACATACGGGACATCATGAACACTCAACGTACGCCAAATTTGATCCGTTTGATACAGCTGTCGTATCATTAGGCATGATTTTCAGGCAGAATCGGAGGTTTAAATGATTGCTATTGTGCCACTCGTTGAGGTGATAATTTAAAAAGGTTTGTTACCTACTTGTCTGTCTAAGATTTGTCACCGATTACTCCACCGATGGCTATATATTTGTCGCCGATTAGAATGGCAGAACGGTAATTTTTCCCAACCCTGGGTTATAGGTCCGGTGGAGCCCAGGTTACGGACTGCACCGAGGTTACAGGTCCGGCGGGGCTCCAGGGTACGATGGCCGGACCGAGGGTACAGGTCCGGCGGGGCTCCAGGGTACGATGGCCGGACCGAGGGTACAGGTCCGGCGGAGCTCCATGGTTGGTCCGGAGGAGCTCCACGGTTGCCGGCATTAGGGTTAGGTTCCTCTCCCGGACAGAGAGGGTAAGACGGGCAGTAAAGCGTTTCGGCATGATCCCTGTAAGGCCTATGGATGTTGCCCAGACTCCCTGGGATGTATAAAAACGAGTTTAATTAATTTTATATTTTCTGGGCGACCCACGCAGAAATGCTGTCGTATAGCGGAGCAAGTTACGGATTTCGGAGAAGATGAAGGACATCCTACCTGGAGGTCACTAATCCACGGATAAATTTGTTCATACCAGTTGATGCATTCAAAAGTTATCGCCGAAAATTGTGGTCCTAATCGCACTGGCGGATCCAGGGGGGGGCAACCAGGTCATGCCCACCCATGAGCGGATCTAGAGGGGGGCCACGGGGACATCCCCCCCCCCCAAACCACCTGAAATTGGCGCAAATTTGACACATTTCCTGAGATAATATAAAATCTAAGCAACTTTTACTAAGGAAAGTTTGTTTTAAATCAGTTATCGATGCGAAAAGGGCAAGCGAAATCCGATGAGTTTTCAGAATTGTGTGAGACTTTTTGGGATTTGGCCCCCCAACTGACCCAAACCACCCATTCTGGATTCACCCTTGATGCCCCCCCCCCCCAAGCCTGGAAGGGGAGGCCAACATGCATCCCCCCAAAAAAAAAGAGTTAACAATTTATCGTAACAATATACTTTGCAGCAGTCAAAATCCAGCTATCCACAGTGAAAAGCTGGAAAATTTAGGAAAACACGGCTTTTACCATCAAATAAGAGCTTAAAAAGTTCAACTGGACGCTAAAATAGCGGCCAGCAACCTGCCAGTCGGAATTGAAGCTCGAACAAACGTTCTTTTACATGTAGGAAGCACACTTCATATGGTATCCATTTGGAATCCAATCTACACTCTATTTCGGCGCAAATGGTCGTCAAAAATGACGCTTTGCTTTTGTGGAAATAACTTTTCGGGGCGCGTGACAGCGGTGTGTACAAAAGTCACGTGTAATTCTCACGAAGGTCCCAATGGCAATTGTGCAATCAAAATCAAACAGACTATAGGTAGGTACCTAGGTTGAGATAGGTTCGTCTAGCTCAAACCTTGTCAGAAGTATCTGCCCCCTCCCGGATGTTCTCCATAACTTGAAAACTATGATAGATATCAACGTGAAACTTTCAGTACCTTATCCTGCATCAAGTGTAAGTCTTCCCACTAACTTTAAATGAAATTTATGTAGTATTTTGGGAGATAATGACGTTTTAATGACGTCATGTCATGCCATTTTTGGTGGAAAAACGATAAATGTTTGAAAAATCATATAAAATAGAGTTTGGAAGAAAATTGCAAATAAACAACATGAAAAGAAAGAAAATGACATTCACTTCAAAATGGCCATCCCAGATTTTCGAATTATGGTTTTTGAACCCCAAAAATAAAAAGAAGGGGATTTTTTTCGGAAAAAATCCACAAGAGAAATTTTGTGAATTTGAAAAGTGAATTTCTTAAGCTCGAATACCAAAATAAGGTGACCGTTCCAAATCCGCGGAGGAAAAAAATGGGGGGGTACCTTTTTGCCACAAAAAGATGCCCCCACGGAGAGAGGCTGGATCTGCCAATGCCTCCCACCAATTTGCCCCCCCCCCCCCCCCCCCCACACACACACACGAACGACGGCTGGATCCACCAGTGCCCAAGCGGTCTGCCGTTCACAATAGAAGGCGAATATAAGCCCTGAGGTCAGGCAGGTGCCCCAGTGGCGATTAGGGGTCAGCACAGGTTATGTAGGCGCTAGACAGGACCCCCATTGGCGATCATACATTCCAGAACCAGGCTGGAAGCCAGAACCAGGCTAAGGCAGTATCCATTTGACCCCCAGACGAGTTTGGGCCCCGAAGGCGCCCAGTGTCTATCAGGGATTACCATGACCAGATGATGAACAAGGGACCCTCAGGCCGACCAACCTAGGCCCCTCAGGACGACCTAGGACCCTCTTAGGTCGGCCGAGGGCCCCCTTAGGCCAGCTGGGTTCCTCGGGCCGACCGGGGGCTCCCTCAGGCCGACTGAGGGCCCCTCAGACTAACTAAGAGCCTTAGGCCGACCGTGGTCCCCGTAAGCCTAACAAGGGTCCCCTTAGGGCAACCGAGGGCACCCCCAGGCCGACCAAGGGCTCCCTCGGGCCGAGTGAGGGCCCCTTAGTCAACAAGGACTCTCTTAAAGGAAATAGTTCACCTTCAACATGGGATTTTGAACTGCAATAGCAGTTTTGTAGACCGTGTTGAGAAATCCCTATCTGCAAGTTTTCTTGGCTGAAAAGACTCCCAAGCCGAAGATATTTGACTTTTTGGCGAAGGAATGCGGCGCATATATGATATGCCGTACCGTCTGAAAGAGCCAGCTCTGCATGGAGCATGCGCAGACCAATAACGCACACCATAACATTAATAATTTACGACCTTCTGTCCTGAATTGGCGCGATTTAGGACTATTTTTGAAAAAGAAAACAAAATTGTATGAAAAAATCTAATAAAATCGTGTTCTGAGAAATTTTCCGAAGGTTGACTATTTCCTTTAACCCTATTCCCAGCGGGGCAGATTCTGCCCCTCCCGGTGTGTTTCACTTGCCGCTTCTAAACCGTTAGGCCTAGCGTTCTGAAACTTTCTGACTTTTCCCAAAATTGAATGGCGCGTGTTGTGTCAAAATTTTGAAACAAATCGGTCCAGCAGAGGCGGTTCCAGGCTCCTGTTTTGGGGAGGGTGTTACGAATGCGGTTTTGCGTCGCATACTTCTTTCGTGGTTTGCAGTGCAATAAATGCGTCAGAAACAATTTCAATGCAATATGAATCATAGGTACTGGGATTGTACATATTTTTGGGGCAGAGGCGCACTCAGGAGAAAAAAATGGGAGCCGATACCCATCCTCAAATTAGGTCCAACTGCAAATTAGTAAGACGATAAAAGCGTTACGAGCATGGTTCCCCATGTTTTTCCTAGATCCGCCTATGCGCAATATATCAAATTTAACAAATTACAGCATATAATGCCCACATGTGACATTCATGTCGTCCCAAAAAATCTCGAACAGCACATATTTGTTTTCCAGAAAATCCCCCCATTTTACTTTCCCTGAATACGCCTATTATTTTTGTATTTTGTTTTTGTCTTTTTATATATTAAATACCAGTACATTTGAAGGCCAAAAACGTTTAGAGCATCACAATCGGTCGAGCCACATGGCCGCAATGACCTTTCAAAAAACACCCAAAATTTTCGGATTTGTTTGCCCCCTGGCCCCAATTTTTGAGAAGAAAAAAAATGTAGACTCCAAAAAGAGAGATCTTGTCATGACGAATTGAATGGCGTTTTCCCCATCGAAATCGGCCTAGCGGTTCTCGAGATCTCTGTGGGGGGAAAAATCTGCCCCCCCCCCCCCCCCCGCAGGTTAACGTAATTCTGGCCGCCCGCAGGGAATAGGGTAAGCCGGGCTGTTTTGGGCCCTTCGGCCGCTCCGCCGCTTCCATAGCGGCGGAGCTATGGAAGCGGATTTTGATTTTTGAAGCGGATGAGATTTGTAATATTCCACAGCGGATATTCAAAATCTTAGATATTCGAATTGTAGATACCTATACCTTATGAAATCCTGTAAGTTCGAAACCGATCGGCCAAAAACAGTGGATGTGGTACGACCGCAAACTTATTTGGAGGTGTGGTCACGTGACCTGAGATGACCCGTGGTCAAGAATTGCACACAATTTGGGTAAGGTGTGCCAAAAACGGCGGCTGAAACGGCGGCGCTGTGCGCGGTGCGCCGTTTTTGAAACGGCGGCGCTGTGCGCCGTGTGCCGTTTTTGAAACAACGGCGCTGTGCGCCGTGCGCCGTTTTTGAAACGGCAAAAACGGCGCGCCCCGTTTTTTTCGCTATCCTCGAAAAACCTTAGGGGGGGTCTAAATGCCCCGCCCCCGGCACGGCGCGGGTTAACATAAAAAGCAAACGTTATAAAGAAGTGGGGGTCATGCCACCCCCGTTTCCTACCATGAACCGTATGCCTTTGTAAACCCGCCTATCGTCTGATAAAATACTCGTACCTGACGTATGGCGTTTGTTTTCTTTTCTTGAAGAAGCTCACCAGTTTGGACTGCACCGATCGCTTCATCACCGTAGCACGGTAACCTACGACATTTACGATAACTCTTGCTTGCAATTGCTGCCCCGTCGACAGAGACAGAGAGGACAGCTAGAGGACCGCGCGCCAGTTTGACCATATCCGTACCGTTGACGTGGGATGAACTTCTAAACGAAATGCAGCAGATGTTTATTCGCCGTCAGTGCGTCATTTTAACGACGACGCGCCAAGCCGAGAACTGCTACCAAATGTACTGCTACCAAAGTTTTCCATTATATCTCATAGACTATAGTGGAAAAAGGAAAAGGAAGGCAAATAAAGGTATACGATACTGCAATCAAGGCAAAGCTATATAATAATAATACTTATGGCATGCTATAAAATAAAACGAAAACAAAATGAAAATGACATAAAGAGGCTTTCATTTTATATATCACTTCTTGTGAAGAAAATTGAAAGACCTCATTTTTAGGGAAACTCCTGCTCGCCAAAGTTGGGGGCGCCCCCCCCCCCCCCCGTCCAGATGTTGGGGGGCAAGCACCCTCGCTGCCCCCCCCCCCCCCCTGTTCCCGGGCCCCTGCTTCTTCCCCCTGGCATTTTGCATGAATGGAACCATGCACACATGTGAACAGAACCAGAACCGAAACAGAACTGACTGTCCCAGGGAAGACGGAGTTTTCCAGTTTCTGAACGTAGTCCTGGCGGAAAATATGCAGGCATGTACAGACGATTTAGATGACGAGGGCGATTTTGAGACCGAAATACACTTTAAACACTGGGCTAGTACCGACCCCTGCACGCTAGCAGACATGGTTGAGTCGCGTGAGGATTTCCTGGAAAGTCTTAGCCGCCAGCCAGCATGATGCACGAATGTTTAAGGCGCCTCATTCCCGAAGTACAGAAACTGATATCGGGACCAGTGGCGGTCGCAAGGGGGGCCATCCGGGCCATGCCCCCCCCCCCCCCAAGACACATAAGGGGGGGCCAACATATCTTTCCCCCCCCCCCAAAGCTAAGGCCATAGACGGAGGGCCCTCCCAGGCCGACAGAGGGGCCCTCTCAGGCCGACGGAGGGCCCTCTCAGGCCGACAAAGGGCTCTCTCAGTCCGACAGAGGGTCCTCTCAGGCCGACAGAGGGCCCTCTCAGACCGACAGAGGACACTCAGGCCGACAAAGGGCTCTCTCACGTCGACGGAGGGCCCTCCCAGGTCGATGGAGGGCCGTCTCAGGTCGATGGAGTACAGTCTGAGCCCGACAGAGGGCTCTCTTAGGCCGACGTAGGGCCCTCTCAGGCCGACAGAGGGCCCTCTCAGGTCGACAGAGGGGCCCTCTCAGGCCGACGGAGGGCCCTCTCAGGCCGACAGAGGGCCCTCTCAGGCGGACAGAGTGGCCCTCTCAGGCGGACAGAGGGGCCCTCTCAGGCCGACGGACGGTCCTCTCAGGCCGACAGAGGGCCCTCTCAGGTCGACAGAGGGCCCTCTCAGGCCGACAGAGGACCCTCTCAGGCTGACAGAGGGGCCCTCTCAGGCCGACAGAGCGCTCTCTCAGGTCGACAGAGGGCCCTCTCAGGCCGACAGAGGGCCGACAGAAGGCCCTCCAAGGCCGACGGAGGGCCCTCTCAGATCGACGGAGTACAGTCTGAACCCGACGAGGGCTTTCTTGGGGCGACGTAGTGCCCTCTCAGGCCGACAGAGGGCCCTTCTCAGGCCGAAAGAGGGCCCTCTCAGGCCGACTGAGGGCCCTCTCAGGCCGACAGAGGGCTCTCTCAGTTCGACAGAGGGCCCTCTCAGGCCGACAGACGGCCCTCTCAGACCTACAGAGGGGCCCTCTCAGGCCGACGGAGGGCCCTCCCCGGCCGACGGAGGGCCCTCTCAGGTTGACGGAGTACAGTCTGAGCCCGACAGAGGACTCTCTTAGGCTGACGTAGGGCTCTCTCAGGCCGACAGAGGGCCCTCTCAGGCCGACAGAGGGGCCCTCTCAGGCCGACGGAGGGCCCTCTCAGGCCGAAAGAGGGCTCTCTCAGGTCGACAGAGGGCACTCTCAGGCCGACAGAGGGCCCTCTCAGGCCGACAGAGGGCCCTCTCAGGCCGACAGAGGGCCCTCTCAGGCCGACAGAGGGCCCTCTCAGACCGACAGAGGCCCTCTCATGCCGACAGAGGGGCCCTCTCAGGCCGACGGAGGGCCCTCTCAGGCCGACAGAGGGCTCTCTCAGGTCGACAGAGGGCCCTCTCAGGCCAACAGAGGTCCCTCTCAGGCCAACAGAGGTCCCTCTCAGGCCGACAGAGGGCCCTATCAGGCCGAAGGAGGGCCCTCTCAGGCCGACAGAGGGCTCTCTCAGGTCGACAGAGGACCCTCCCAGTCCGACGGAGGGCCCTCTCAGGTCGACGGAGTACAGTCTGAGCCCGACAGAGGGCTCTCTTAGGCCGACGTAGGGACCTCTCAGGCCGACGGAGGGCCCTCCCAGGCCGACGGAGGGCCCCCTCAGGTCGATGGAGTACAGTCTGAGCCCGACAGAGGGCTATCTTAGGCCGACGTAGGGCCCTCTCAGGTCGACAGAGGGCCCTCTCAGGCCGACAGAGGGGCCCTCGCAGACCGACGGAGGGCCCTCTCAGACCGACAGAGGGAACTATCAGGCCGACAGAGGGCCCTCTCATGCCGACGGAGGGTCCTCTCAGATCGACGGAGGGCCCTCTCAGGCCGACGGAGGGCCCTCTCAGGCCGACAGAGGACCCTCTCAGGCCAACAGAGGACCGTCTCTGTCTCTGTGTCGTAGGGCTCTCTGTCGGCCCTCAACAGAGAGGTCGACAGAGAGCCATATGAAGCCGACTGAGTCACTGAGGGACTCATAAATGAAAGTAAAAATGGGCCCCCTGAGCCCAAGGTAGTACCCGCGGGTGTCCAGGGTTTCCCCTTGGGGACGCCCCTGACTCCTGCCAGCTGTATGCCGCATCTAACCCCCGCCCGCTCCAGGGGGGGGGGGGGGCTGGGTGCGCTACTGCCAATGTCCATGCCATTTGGTTGTGATAACATCATGTGATGCTGAGGGAGGTGTATTGTAATTTGTAGGTGTCCGCAGTCCCAGATGACGATTTTTTTTACCACGTATTTTTTGTCTCATTTGGAAGCTGCATGCTTCTGCTTTCTTTGTAGACTATTGTGACGAATGTTGAACCCTGTTGAATTTCGTCTTGGCGGCTTCGGGAAAAGGGGAAGGTTTCGGAACTGGAAGGGAGGTAGGTTTGATTATCTGCTATTTTAAATCTATGTGATTCCGGATTCGATAAGTCGTAAGCGTTTCCACTTCATGTCTTTGCTAATTGCTCAAGTAAAAACTTTAATTGAATCAGTACTAAAGTGTATAACCTGACCTGAACCAGTTATGCGTAAGCGGTAGGGGCGTCCCAACAAAACTGAGTGAGGGGGCCAACCAGAGGTGTGAGAGAACCCCGCCCCTGTGTGTATGGGGGGGGGGGGGGCTGGCGCCATAGGGCTAATTTTAAATTCCTGCGAAACCTAGGGTGCCGGAGAGGGTTTCGAGCGAACCTGGGGGTGTCCAGCCCCCGGGCCACCCCAGTGCGACGCTCCTGATAAGCGGTAAGATGAAGAGATCGGAAGCAATTAATCGACAGGCACTATTCTATGACATTAAAAAGGGAATTATGTTTACATGAAACACACAGTAGTCGTGTTTACATAGCAATAATGAAACCTCCCCTATTAAGGGAGGAGGATGGATGAGGTTAAAACGCCTATCGCAATATTGCGGTAAATCGCCATTAGATCAAAATTTTACCTCGAATGGCATGACCTGAAGATCTGAAAATTACGCCTTCGATGTAATTTGACCCAAGGAATCGATTGCGACCACTTTTGAGCAAATTGGACTTTAACCCGCGCCGCGCTGGGGGGTAAATTTTACCCCCTCCCCCCCCCCTCCCGAATTTTCGCTATAGCTTCAAAAGTGCACTGTATATTTACGCGAAACTTTCAGTACCTCATTCGGCATCGATTTAACGTCTTCCTAGAAATTTTGAAGAACATCGGTGGAGAAGTTTTTGAGCAAATAACGTTTTAGTGGCGTCATGTCACGCCATTTTCGGTCCAAAATGGACGAAAGGTTGATCGATGATAGAACAGCGAGTATTGAAGAAAATTGCAAACCAAAAACGCCAAAAGGAAGAAAATGACATTATCTACAACCTGGCCATCTCGGATTTGTAAAATGTTGGTTTTCTGACCCCCAAAATGGAAAAAAATATCAAAGTTTACAAAATCAAAAATGTTAAGATTTGTTAAAAAAAAACGGACTATATGTCAGAGAACCACCTCTAATGAGTGACTGCCAAATCGCAAAGAAATAAGTTTATTTTTGACCACCAAATGACTAATAAAGTGTTCAATTTGATGGACTCATTTTTTCAAATCGCATATTTTGACATTTTTAGACATCGTACACAAAAACAAATCGCAACATTGGATTGCTGTGACAAAGCTGGACCGTAAACATATGTCTTTTATTGCAAATGTTGGATTTCAAAATTTGACTCTTTTTGCCTGATATTGACCTGACCTTGAGGTCAAATGTCAAAATAACCATTACTATTGGATTCTACGTCTGAAATCACACATGAGACATGTGTCACATGGGTTTCATATTACTTTTGCACATTCTGACCTTTTGTGACCTGACGTTGACCTTCACCTGTACTTAGTACGAGATGCATACTCAACCACCAACACCTTCTCCTTATATTTAGAAGTGTTTTGGCAGAGTTTCGGCGCGCTGCTGTTGATAATCCGGTCTCTGCAGCCAATAATCCGAAACAGATGGTTTTGTCCTTTGACCTGACCCTGACCTGATATGTGACATTTTAAAGAGAATTTCAAGGATTCCTTAGAATCTTGCCATCGAGAGCTTTCGATCGCCGCCTAGCGCGTCTCGCTGGAATTATTGGTTCGGAAGATAAGAGGGGGTAAAATTTACCCCCCCCCCCCCCCCCCAGCGCGGCGCGTTCGGCTGGAGACCCCAGCACGGCGCGGGTTAACTTTAGGCTCTAGCGCGTGTCAACACTTTGACCTGAACTCTGACCTGGAAGGTCAACCGCTATCGCAAAATGGACCTCATTATACTGCTGTGTTCCTACAGATGCCTTACAATGAACCTTTAATACACTATTAGAGAGACCAGTTTACTCAGGCCAATATTTTCCCACACATACAAATATACAGTAGCAGAGTAGGAATAAGCAGCTGAAGAAGGAAATAACATATATTGCTGTAGTCGGTATTGGCTATAGTACTATTGGCTACAAATTAAACCCTTAAAATACCTATCGCGACAAGATGTCAGCATGCAATAAGACCAAGTCCCTCCAGGGCGAGGGCTCTGGTGATACCTGACAATTGCCTTATTATACTTCATGCCTGAAAGAACTAGCTTAGATCAGGACATTCTTTCAGGCCAGCATTAGCATTATGACTCTAAGAAAAGAGTTCGCCCCACAGCTCTGTGATCACTAAAGAGCGCTTTCGTATCGAAAGTTCTCGAAGGCCGTCTGAGGACCCTATTCAAACCAGCACAGGCCCCAGGCCCGGCAAGGGCCCTTTTGCCAAGTTGCCACCCCCTTCCCCCAAAGGTCACCCCCTCCCCCCTAAGGGATCCAGTTTACACTAGATAAAATGGGATTCCCTCAAGCTTTAACATTACGTTTCTATGGGCGTTGCATGGAAAGAATCGAGTTAGAAATATCTTCGACTGCACCCCCCCCCCCCCCTCGGCAGGTGAAAAGGTACTGTGGCCCCTCCTTGAGAAAATACTGGCTTCGTGCCTGGTTGCGATGCTTAATTTTATTTAGTAAGCAAAGGGTCATTTTGCTGGCAAGGGCCCTTTTGCCAAGTTGCCCCCCCCCCCCCCCCCAAAGGTGAAGGCTGCGACCGCCCCTGACCGGGACTGAACAAAATTCACCGTTTTTCTGACGGCTGCGCAGCTCAATACAAAACAAGTATAATTCAATTCACATCGCACATCACTCTGCGGACTTTGGAATCACATGCAAATGGCGCTGCTTCGCCACATCCCGCGGCAAGAGTGCATGTGATGGCATTGGTGGCACGCTGAAAAGAGCGGCGGTGACAGAGAGTCTCAGGCGTCCGTATAATGACCAAATTATGTTGGCACAGACCATTTTACGTTTCTGACAGAGAAATTCGAAACTACCATCCAGTTTTGCTTGGTGGGGAAGGGAGAGGTCAAGAAAACTGCAGCGGGGCTAGCTGCACGTTTCTCCGCTGCGAGAAGAAAAAACAATTAAAAGCACCCAGCAGTTTCACCGTTTTGTTCTGGATGAAATGCACTTGACAGTTTGTCACGTGGACCCGGCAAAACAGTCCACATTAGGTGATAAACGCATCTTGGAGGAAACATGAACAGTGCAAAAAGTAACTCTGTTCTCTATCGGTGTGATGGTATGCAGACACTCATGTACTTCTAGGTGTTTTATGATTCAGACACGTGGACGCGAAGTAGTATGGCTGCGAGCCAGTTTCGTACGGCTCTGTTCACATGTGTGTATGATTCCATTCATGCAAAATGCCAGGGAAGAAGTGAGCATATGATGTTGTCGCACACTGACGCTAAAAATACAATGAGATGCGCTTGAAAATGTGTTTCATGATCAAAGAATCCAGTACTGAGCAACCAGATTGATCGACCAAGGGTGACAAAGTGACTTCCGATCAAGTTTGGAAATTTACGAACTTTTTGTATCCCCCAGATAGTTTTGGCGCATCCCAAAATGCCCTTCTGGATTCGTCCTTGTCTAAACTCGGTGCAATACCCCCCAAAATACTCACACAAAAAATCCTTACGTATAGAAAACGGAAATTATTTACGAGTTTGACCTAAATTATGACCTTGACCTTGACCTCGGGTAACAAAGTTATACGTATATTTCTTGCTCAGAATCACCTATCCAATCCACTGGCGTTGACCGCCATTCGATATATTTACCCAGACCGGAGATATGCATGGGTAACGTTCGCAGCGCCACCTAAACGTTTTTTTTGCGAGGCTGAAAGGGGGCATTTAATAGGCTATATCCACTTGTTTTAAATCGAAAGGTAATTTATCAAACTGAATTTTGCTTTGAGTCAAACATAAAGGTTTCGACTGGGAAAAGGTCACGTAAGAAAAGCTCACAAGGTCACAAAATCACAAAATCAAAATTTTGAGAGTGTCAAAGGTTTCCCTAGATCATTGCAAGTTCAGTGCTATATCGCTTTTAAGGTCTCCGGTCGACTCACTACAAGTTATGATCCATCAAAGAAAGACCTGCAGCGTGACCTCTCGAAATTGCCGTAGGCTATAACTCGGTGACCGTTGCTCGGCGTGGCAAAATATTTGCACAGCCGTCTTAAAGGAAATAGTTCACCTTCGGAAAATTTTCAGAACACGATTTTATTATATTTTTTAATACAGTTTCTTTTTTTTCGTTTCAAAAATGGTCCTACATCGCGCCAATTCAGGACAGAAGGTCGTAAATTATTAATGTTATGGTGTGCGTTATTGGTCTGCGCATGCTCAGACCAGTGCTGGCACTCTCAGACGGTACGGTATATCATATATGCGCCGCATTCCTTCGCCAAAAAGTCAAATATCTTCGGCTGGAGAGTCTTTTCAGCCAAGAAACGTTGCAGATAAGGATTTCTCAACACGGGCTACAAAACTGTTATTTCAGTTCAAAATCCCATGTTGAAGGTAAACTATTTCCTTTAAGGGCATACGACGACCCTCTAAACCAAATCAATCTTAGATTAATCTGAGAGATGAGGGTGTAAAATCGACCCTCCGACTGGTCAATCTGTCCTGGAACGCTCCACAAGGCTAAAACACAAGTTCAGTTAAATATGAAAAGCCTTAGGAATTCTAAAGAATGCCTGATTCTTCACATTGCCTGTAACATACATACACATTACACACAGACACACACACATATATAACATAGTATATATATATATATATATATATATATATATATATATATATATATATATATATATATATATATATATATATATATATATATATATATATATATATATATATATATATATATATATATATATATATATATATATATATATATATATATATATATATATATATATATATATATATATATATATATATATATATATATATATATATATATATATATATATATATATATATATATATATATATATATATATATATATATATATATATATATATATATATATATATATATATATATATATATATATATATATATATATATATATATATATATATATATATATATATATATATATATATATATATATATATATATATATATATATATATATATATATATATATATATATATATATATATATATATATATATATATATATATATATATATATATATATATATATATATATATATATATTATATATATATATATATATATATATATATATATATATATATATATATATATATATATATATATATATATATATATATATAT
>JAXIVJ010019094.1:0-20911 GCA_036785665.1 Chirona hameri | reverse complement strand
TGCAACGCGGTCTCCTACCCCGTCGACCCCGCGTGTCACCATCGCCAGCTTCGTCACCAGCATCATCACTCGCGGCTCTTAATCGAAGCGAACACCAGGCGCCCGGTACGACCTGCCGGCCCACTGCGTTCGGCCCGCGAGCCCCGGCCGCCGGAGCTCACATTCGCGGCGGCTGCGGCCCCCCCTGGCCGGCCCGCCGAACCTGAGCCGCACCAGAGGTTTTTTCAACTGCAACCTGAGCCGCGTCAGCAGCCCTCGCCTGCCCCGCCCCGGGCGGTGACGTCACCACCCCGCTCGGTGTCACAGTCGACCGACGAGACTCCCCTCCCTCAAGCAGCCCGACCCCTCCCGCCAGTGGCGCGGCCCCGCCTACCGGTGACGTCAGCCCGGCCCGGCCGGGTCGGGACGGCACGCCGAGAGCGCAGCCGCGCAGCGGTGGCCGACGGCCGCAGCGCCGGGGGGCGCGTGGACGGAGGGGGAGAGGAGGCGGCAACACTGGCAACGGCACCCGCATCAACACCTGTAACAGCATCCGCATCGGCTCCATCAACGTCCAATCACTGAAGCCCAAGCTCCTTGACCTAGCCAACGACCTGTATCGTCTGGATTACGATACCATCGCAATCTCCGAGACGTGGCTCCGGCCCAGCACTCCAACCAGACTGCTAGTCATCCCAGGCTACACCCTCCACCGTGCTGACCGCCCCGACAACCGCGGGTACGGTGGAGTTGCTCTGGCCACCAAACACACCATCACGGCATCTCCGCTCAAGCTCACCACCGATAAGAGCCCAGACAGCAAGCTCGAGTCCCTCTGGGCCGTCATCAAGCAGGAACGAGGACGCCAACTCGTGATCGGTAGTGTCTACCGCCCACCTCGACACACGGTCACGGCGCTGCAGGCGGACTTTGACGACTTGGAGCGCCAGCTGCAGCAGGTTTTAGCGAAGTGCCCGACCGCGTCCACGGTGATTTGCGGTGACCTGAACTGTGACCCTTTTGAAGGCTGGTCACGACCCTGGCCGTAGGCGCTTAGAGGAGTTTCTCCACGATTACTCGCTATTTCAATCGGTAACATCCTCCACGTACGCCTCAGGCTCTCTACTGGATGTTTGTATCGTTCAGCGCCGTGACATTGTTTTAGACTGCCGCACCGCTCACTGTAATTATAGCCCCCATAACTTTATCCGTGTCAGCATGAACATTCCCCGTGTTCGCCGTAAACCGACCGTCACCCGCTCTCGCTGTCTCAACCGCATCGATGGTGGTGCCTTTCTTCGCGACCTACACACCGCTGATTGGGGGGGAGTTTTTATCTCTACGACCGTTGCCGACAAGTGGTGCTCCTTCATGTCAAATTTTCTACCGATTCTCGACGCACACGCCCCGCTGCGGGATGTCAGGATTCGCAACCCCACCGCGCCTCCAGTCTCCGACCAGACTCGGTCGCTCATGGCCCAGCGCCGCGCAACCCTGCGCCAGGCAGGCAGAGGGTCCCCCGAGTACCGAGAACTCAATCGAGCCGTCCGGTCCGCCATTCGCCGGGACACACGTTTAGCAATAGGCCAGCGCATACGCGAGCAAGGCGCGCACACAGTCTGGCGGAACATGCGAGCCGTCATAGGCGACAAAAAGGCGGCGCAAAAGGTTCAGCCACAGGTAACCGTCGAAGACCTGAACGCGTTTTTTGTGTCTGTGGGTCCCCGAGTTGCGGCAGAAATAGCCGCTGGTGGCGCGGCCCCGGCCCCTGCCTGCCGCCTTCCGCGAGTCGGTGCCTGCACATTATTATTATCCCCTATTGACCTAGTCTCACTTACTCGAACCATCGCCACCATGCGTAACTCTCCAGCACGCGGTGCGGACGGAATCTGTATCCGAGTCATCAAAGCCGTCCTCCCTGCTATCGGTGAAGTCATCCTTCACATCGTCAACTCCTCACTTACCCTGGCCGAATTCCCCGACTCCTGGAAACATTCCATCATTCACCCGATCCACAAGTCTGGCGACCCATCTGACCCATCAAACTTCCGTCCAATCTCAATCATACCTGTCATCTCCAAAGTGGTAGAGCGGGTGGTGCAGAAGCAGCTCTACTCCTACCTATCCGACAATCATCTCCTCTCTCCTTCCCAGCACGGTTTCCGACCCCATCACTCCACAGAAACCGCGCTACTGTCCATCACCGATCGCATGCTTTCCGCCACCGATAGCGGGGAGATATCACTACTTTGCCTCCTCGACCTAAGTAAAGCTTTTGACGTCATCGACCACGACCTACTCCTGAACAAATTGCAGCAGCATGGAGTTGACACCACATGGTTCCATTCTTACCTCCACGGACACACCCAAAGTGTGTCATCAGGCGCCGTGACCTCTCGACCACTCGCTAACACCATGGGCGTTTTTCAGGGGTCGGCCCTGGGGCCTTTGTTGTTCAGCATCTTTGCTAACGACATGGCGTCGCTTTCTGAAGGCGGCGTGGTGCAGTACGCGGACGATACCCAGGTGCTTATCACCGGCAAAAAGGGCGACCTACCAGCGCTCATCTCCCGCTTGGAGCTAACTCTCGTCACACTGGATTCTTGGTTTCGCGCGAACGGCCTCAAAGTAAACACGGCAAAAACTCAGCTCATCGCTTTCGGTAGTCGCCAAAATTTGCGCAATCTGCCACATTTTCAGGTCACCTTCCGTGACGCAGCCCTCCAACCCGTGAAGGAAGTCAAAAATCTGGGCATCACTTTTGATCAAACACTGTCGTGGGACGCGCATGTGTCCCACGTCAGCCGCAGCTGCATAGGCATCTTGGCCGGCCTCTCCCATGCGCGCCACCTCTTACCTGATGGCATCATCACCACACTGGTCACTGCGCTGGTCCTCCCGCACGTCAGATACTGCATACGGCAATGGCACCCAGAAGAACCTGGACAAAATTCAAAAGATCTTAAACTATGCTGCTCGCACCATTTTCGGACGTCGCAAATTTGATCACGTGTCCGACCTGCGGGAAGGGCTAGGCTGGCTGACTGCCCACCAACTCGCTGACGCGGCCACGCTCAGCATGGCACACAAAATCATGGCGAATGGTGAACCGGACGTGCTCGCAGGCGCCTTCCGCACAAACAGCTCTGTCCGCGCCAGATCCACCAGGCAGGACCAGCAGCTACACGTCCCCCACTCCAGAACTGAGGCCGGTAAGCGGAGGTTCTCCTGCAGGGCACCCGCCCTGTACAACGGACTCCCACCTGACATCTCGCAGCTGGGGCCGCCAGCTTTCACGCGCGCGGTGAAACGACACCTCGGGTCCGCTACTACGGACGACGGACACCCACAAGACGACTGATCTCAGTGACCCGTGTCTGTCGTGATATATGTGAATGTTGGTGGTTTTAGGATTTAGGCTGTGCGACTGTGTGCTCTCTTTCACTGCATGTCTTACTCCCCCACTCGACCCGGGGCTTAATAGCCACGCCAACTTGTGGATGCCCCGTGAAGTAAATACATACATACATACATACATACATACCAGAGGAATTCCTTTTCTTACCAGCCCACTTACCACATATCCACCAGCACTGGCGGATCCAGCCGTCGGTTTTGGGGGGGGGGGGGCAACTTTTTGTGGCAAAAAGGTACCCTATTTCTTTTTCTCCGCGGATTTGGGCCGGTTACCTTATTTTGGTATTCGAGCATAAGAAATTAACTTTTCAAATTCACAACAAAAAATGGGGTTAAACAAAATTGGAAATCCGAGAGCCATTTTGAAGAAAATGTCTTTTCCCTTCTTTTCGCGTGTTTTATTTGCAATTTGCTTGAAAACTCTGATTTTTACGATTTGCCAAACATTTATCGTTTTTCCACCAAAAATGGCATGACATGACGTCATTAAAACGTCATTATCTCCCAAAATACTACATCAATTGCATTTAGAGTTGGTGAGAAGACTTAGACTTGATGCAGGATAAGGTACTGAAAGTTTTACGTTGATATCTATCATAGTTTTCAGGTCATTGAGAAAATCAGGGAGGGGAAGATTCTGCCCTCCCCCCCCCCCGCGGGTTCGGACAACAAATCACATAGAGGTCAAAGGTCAAGGTCACGGGGACGAATACGATATTTTAAGCTTCGGTACCAGCTTGTGTACCCTCTAGTTTTTAGTTTACCGTCCGATTTGCTTGCAATGGGCAAAAAGGGACTCGTCGGCATCCCAGCTTGCGTCAGGAAAAACAAAAAATCACCTAGAGGTCCAAGATCAAGGTCACGGGGACGAATACGAGATTTTAAGCTTCGGTACCAGCTTGTGTACCATCTAGTTTTGTTTTTGTTTACCGTCCGATTTGCTCGCAATGGGAAAAAAAGGACTGGCCGGCACCCCACCTTGCGTCAGGAGAAACAAAAAATAACCTAGAGGTCCAAGGTCAAGGTCACGGGGACGAATACGAGATTTTAAGCTTCGGTACCAGCTTGTGTACCTTCTAGTTTTTTCGTTTACCGTCCAATTTGCTCGCAATGGGAAAAAAGGGACTCACCGGCAACCCACCTTGCGTCAGGAATAACAAAAAATCACCTAGAGGTCAAAGGTCAAGGTCACGGGGACGAATACGAGATTCTAAGCTTCGGTACCAGCTTGTGTACCCTCTAGTTTTTTCGTTTACCGTCCGATCTGCTCGCAATGGAAAAAAGGGACTCGCTGGCACCCTAGCTTGCGTCAGGAAACACACAAAATTACATAGAGGTCAAAGGTCAAGGTCACGGGGACGAATACGAGATTTTAAGCTTCGGTACCAGCTTGTGTACCCTCTAGTTTTTTTAGTTTACCGTCCGATTTGCTTGAAATTGGCAAAAAGGGACTCGACGGCACCCCAGCTTGCGTCAGGTAAAACAAAACATCACCTAGAGGTCAAAGGTAAAAGTCACGGGGACGAATACGAGATTCTAAGCTTCGGTACCAGAAGTGTGTACCCTCTAGTTTTGTAGTTTACAATCCGATTTGCTCGCAATGGGCAAAAAGGAACTGGACGGCACGTTAGCTTGCGTCAGGAAAAACAAAAAGTCATCCAGAGGTCAAAGGTCAAGGTCACGGGGACGAATACGAGATTATAAGCTTCGGTACCAGCATGGTGTACCCTCTAGTTTTTTGGTTTACCGTCCCATTTGCTCGCAATGGACAAAAATGGACTCGCCGGCACCTTAGCTTGCGTCAGAGAAAAAAAAATCACATAGAGGTCAAAGGTCAAGGTCACGGGGACGAATACGAGATTTTAAGCTTCGGTCCCAGCTTGTATACCCTTTCGTTTTTTAGTTTACCGTCCGATTTGCTTGCAATGGGCAAAAGGGGACTCGACGGCACCCCAGCTTGCGTCAGGTAAAACAAAACATCACCTAGAGGTTAAAGGTCAAGGTCACGGGGACGAAAACGAGATTTTAAGCTTCGGTGCCTGCTTGGGTACCCTTTAGTTTTTTTTCGTTTACCGTCCGATTTGCTCGCAATGGGCAAAAAGGGACTCGCCGGCACGTTAGCTTGCGTCAGGAAAAACAAAAAGTCACCCAGAGGTCAAAGGTCAAGGTCACGGGCAAGAATACGAAATTTTAAGCTTCGGTACCAGCATGGTGTACCCTCTAGTTTTTTGGTTTACCGTCCCATTTGCTCGCAATGGACAAAAAGCGACTCGCCGGCACCCCACCTTGCGTTAGGAAAAACAAAAAATTGCCTAGAGGTCCAAGGTCAAGGTCACGGGGACGAATACGAGATTTTAAGCTTCGGTACCAGCTTGTGAACCTTCTAGTTCTTTAGTGTACCGTCCGATTTGCTCACAATGGGAAAAAAGGACTCGCCGGCACCCCACCTTGCGTCACGAATAATAAAAAATCACCTAGAGGTCAAAGGTCAAGGTCACGGGGACGAATACGAGATTCTAAGCTTCGGTACCAGCTTGTGTACCCTCTAGTTTTTTCGTTTACCGTCCGATCTGCTCGCAATGAAAAAAGGGACTCGCTAGCACCCTAGCTTGCGTCAGGAAAAACAAAAATTACATAGAGGTCAAAAGTCAAAGTCACGGGGACGAATACGATATTTTAAGCTTCGGTACCAGCTTGTGTACCCTCTAGTTTTTTAGTGTACCGTCCGATGTGCTTGCAATTGGCAAAAAGGGACTCGACGGCACCCCAGCTTGCGTCAGGAAATACAAAACATCACCTAGAGGTCAAAGGTAAAGGTCACGGGGTCGAATACAAGATTCTAAGCTTCGGTACCAGCATGGTGTACCCTCTAGTTTTTTTGTTTACAATCCGATTTGCTCGCAATGGGCAAAAAGGCACTTGCCGGCACGTTAGCTTCCGTCAGGAAAAACACAAAGTCATCCAGAGGTCAAAGGTCAAGGTCACGGGGACGAATACGAAATTCTAAGCTTCGGTACCAGCATGGTGTACCCTCTAGTTTTTACGTTTACCGTCCGATTTGCTCGCAATGGGCAAAAAGGGACTCGCCGGCACCTTAACTTGCGTCAGGAAAAAAAACATCACTTAGAGGTCAAAGGTCAAGGTCACAGGGACGAATACGAGATTATAAGCTTCGGTACCAGCATGGTGTACCCTCTAGTTTTTTCGTTTACCGTCCGATTTGCTTGCAATGGGCAAAAAGGGACTCGACGGCACCCCAGCTTGCGTCAGGAAAAACAGAACATCACCTAGAGGTCAGAGGTCAAGGTCACGGGGACGAATACGAAATTTTAAGCTTCGGTACCAGCTTGTGTGCCCTCTAGTTTTTTTGTTTACCGTCTGATCTGCTCGCAATGGAAAAAAGGACTCGCTGGCACCCTAGCTTGCGTCAGGAAAAACAAAAAATCACATAAAGGTCAAAGGTTAAGGTCACGGGGACGAATACGAGATTTTAAGCTTCGGTACCAGCTTGTGTACCCTCTAGTTTTTTTCGTATTCCGTCCGATTTGCTTGCAATGGGCAAAAAGGGACTCGTTGGCACCCCATCTTGCGTCAGGTAAAACAAAACATCATCCAGATGTCAAAGGTCAAGGTCACGGGGACGAATACGAGATTCTAAGCTTCGGTACCAGCATGGTGTACCCTCTAGTTTTGTTTAGTTTACAATCCGATTTGCTCGCAATGGGCAAAAAGGAACTCACCGGCACGTTAGCTTGCGTCAGGAAAAACAAAAAGTCATCCAGATGTCAAAGGTCAAGGTCACGGGACGAATACGAAATTCTAAGCTTCGGTACCAGCATGGTGTACCTGCTAGTTTTTTTCTCGTTTACCGTCCGATTTGCTCGCAATGGGCAAAAAGGACTCGCCGGCACCTTAGCTTGCGTCAGGAAAAACAAAACATCACCTAGAGGTCAAAGGTCAAGGTCACGGGGACGAATACGAGATTTTAAGCTTCGGTACCAGCTTGTGTACCCTCTAGTTTTTTTCTTTTACCGTCCGATTTGCTCGCAATGGGCAAAAAGGGACTCGCCGGCACGTTAGCTTGCGTCAGGAAAAACAAAACATCACCTAGAGGTCAAAGGTCAAGGTCACGGGGACGAATACGAGATGTTAAGCTTCGGTACCGGAGCTTACAATCTCGAAAAAACTAGAGGGTACACAAGCTGGTACCGAAGCTTAAAATCTCGTATTCGTCCCCGTGACCTTGACCTTTAGGTGATGTTTTGTTTTTCCTGACGCAAGCTGGGGTGCCGGCGAATCTCTTTTTGCCTATTGCGAGCAAATCAGACGGTAAACGAAAAAGTAGAGGGTACACAAGCTGGTACCGAAGCTTAGAATCTCGTATTCGTCCCCGTGACCTTCACCTTTGACATCTGGATGACTTTTTGTTTTTTTTCTGACGCAAGCTAACGTGCCGGCGAGTCCCTTTGTGCCCATTGCGAGCAAATCGGACGGTAAACGAGAAAAAAACTAGAGGGTACACAATCTGGTACCGAAGCCTAAAATTTCGCATTCGTCCCCGTGACCTTGACCTTTTACCTATAGGTGATTTTTTGTTTTTTCCTGACGTAAGGTGGGGTGTCGTCGAGTCCCTTTTTGCCCATTGCGAGCAAATCGGACGGTAAACGAAAAAACTAGAGGGTACACCATGCTGGTACCGAAGCTTAAAATCTCGTATTCGTCCCTGTGACCTTGACCTTTGAGCTCTGGATGACTTTTTGTTTTTCCTGACGCAAGCTAACGTGCCGGCGCGTCCCTTTTTGCCCATTGCGAGCAAATCGGACGGTAAACGTAAAAACTATCGGGTACACAAGCTGGTATCGAAGCTTAAAATCTCGTATTCGTCCCCGTGACCTGGACCTTTGACCTCTAGGTGATTTTTTTCTCTTCTTTCTGACGCAAGCTGGGGTGCCGGCGAGTCGTTTGAGCCCCGTTGCGATTAAATCGGACGGTAAACGAAACAATTAGAGGGTACCCCGTGCGATGACATTTCAGTGACCTCTGGAAGTCAAACCATTTGTCCTAGGTCAAAACGGAGTGCATATTCGTGCATAACTCGATGAGATCTACCCATATGCTAAGTTTGGGGGAACTCGGAACTCGATGCTGAAAACGAATACGAATACGACGCTAACTTGACGCACATGGCCAAACTTACCTTCAGAAGTATTATATTTACCCAGAGGGGTGTCATCCCTATCTCCGTAACGTGTCCACTTCTACTTATGACGTCACCCACGTAGTCAATTCTGGCGCATGTCGTCTGCAGTCGGTTAAAACTGTTTTTCGCAAATAACTTTTTGACAAATATAGATACAGCAATGATTTTGATGTCATCGTGTTCGCCTCGTCAGCACACGTCGATTCATACAAATTCCATGTGGTTTAGGTCAAATCAAAATTTCATCGAAGGGGCGGGGCTTAGAGCCTCAGCTGGTGACCGCCGAACCGCAGGGGGACCGTAAACAAGGCCCTGACCTTTGATGACCTCTAGTGACCTCAATATTGATCTGAGCCTAAAATGATCGAGAAGATTTCTATTTGCCTTGTTTTGAGCTTTTCAACGCTGTCTTTTCATTTTTCGTAACATTTTTACTTTCCGAGTTAGATGATATTTATTTCTCCCGAAATAGCATTAACTGCAATGGCGGAGGAGGCCGATGGATCCACATGACGTCACGCTCTGACGTCATGATCACACAGAATCGCCGGATGACTCTACCTCCTATATATGGCCTTGTATTTACCGTGCTTCAGACAACGCTTATATATGTCCTAGCCTTCGGATTGTGTCTTGCGCCACCAATGTTTCTTTTGCCTATGTCGATTGCTACCAAATTACTTCCATATTTTTTTTTCACCAAAGAATTACTTTTATCACAAAGATAAAAAATAAGGTATCGATTAGTCATTAACGATCACTTTTTGAGTGAACCTTTGGGGGGGGGGGCAAACAGGCCACTTTGGGCTTGGGGGGGGGGGGGCGGCCGCCCTAAATGCCCCCTCCCCCTGGATCCGCCAGTGTCCACCAGTTACTGCAGCATTCGTGTTGACTATTTTTCGCCCGAATATCTCAACAACAGGCATTTTTTTCCGGAACGAGATTTATTCGTACAGTAAACCGAGTTGAAACATCTCACATGACAGTTATTACAGCAAACACGCAGCTGATCGCCTGCTCGGAACGCCCCCGAGCAGGCGATCACCGTGTTTTGCACCCGAGGGGCAAAACACGGTTTCAGAACCTTTGGGGGTCATGACCAATTGGCACCCTGGATCCGCCCTTGGGTTGCTGTATTGCAACAAGATTCATTCTATAAAAATATGCATGAAATGGGTTTCACATGCATAGCAAAATCACATGGAAGCAAACAAAACTCTACCCCAAATTTCCTGGGAAGTGTGTTGATATTGTTCAAGAATAATTGAAAGTTCGGAGATGATACCTCTGCCTGCATACGTATCTAACTAAAAAATGATACCATGAAAACTGTTAACAATGCAGTTAAAACACTATCAACAAAGAGCAACAAGCATAAAGTATACAACTTAACAAGTGAGTACTCACCCCTCCAACACACGTAGCACGCATTCACGGTGGACCACTTCCGCACTCACGTCACGCTGTCTCTGCAGCTGCGAATTTATATGGCTGCCACTACTAACAAAGAGCAACAAGCATTAAGTACAATGCAGAGAAACTTAACACTTCACCCCTCCAACACACGTACCGACGCAACACGCACTTACGTCAACACAGTTTGAATGCACTTGAACGCATGCAGTTTCTGCTTGCGAATCAAGATGGCTGCCGCGTGTGCCGAATTCAGAGGGTAGTTAAAGGCCTGGTAAAAGGGCTAGCCCCCTGGTAAGCACTCTAGTAGGCAGCTTGTCGCGCGTGTGCCGAATTTAGGGGGTAGTTCAAGGCCTGGTTTAAGGGCGAGTCCCCTGGTATAGGCACTCTAGTAGGCAGACCATACTAGGGTCTCTACCATGGGTGAGAGCCTGGTACTGAATACTACTATTAGTACCAGGCCTCGAAGGGTGGTATCTTGGGTGGTAGAAGGGCTTTACTAGGGGGGCTGGTAAGACCCATAGTATCTTTTTTCTCTCAGTGTAGGTCGCCGTCAATGTGCATCGATGAGCTTCCGATTTAATTGCCAGTTTTGTGTTATTGTTTGTTAGTTTTTTGGGGACAAATTATTAGTTTTCATCATAATATAAAGCATAGTGTTATATACCGCCACAGATAAACTATACAAAGCTCCTAATGTTGAAAAAAATGAAGCGATTTTCAAAAATTGAGGGTCGCAACCACTACTATGCCGCCGTTGATGTGCATCGATGAGCTTCCGATTTTATTGTTACTTTTTCCAATCGCTGTTAGTCTTAGAGGATCGCCGGGCATATAATCACAACAAGCAGAACGCACAATATATTTTCAACTTCATTGCGTAAAAAAGCAATACGGGAAAAGCCCGCAGTTTGATGAGGACCAAAAGTACTTGCAAGTACCGGTCGTTAAAAGTGTGGAACGCTTATCAACTATAACTTGAAATATCTTTCGGTAGAAAAGTTTGCATGCAAAATGTGATGAATTTACAATATATTTTGGTCTCGTCTGGCGATTTCAAGTGCTAACTCCATTTTTGTGGGAAAAGGTCATTATTTCCCTTTAAGATAAAAGTGGTGGACAGTAGTGCCGATCAAGTACTCGTTATCTGACACTAGTCTCGAAAATGCCCAAGTTTTAACGCTGATAATTGCTGAAATAATGGACTAAATGAGCATTGAGGTCCCTGTTATATGTCTTAAACGTGTTTAAAGCTCATACAACTGCAAACGATTGGATTTGCTTTCAGGACGGAAACCCGTATAATCCCTTTAAATGACCTACTTTCGGGGTCAAGTTATATCTCCGATTCTGTCGAACCGAATTAGGTGCAACTGCTTTCAAAGGACAGGTCGTCCAATTATCTTGTGACGATTCAATACCCCTTTTTCACGCAACCCAGCCAAATTCCTGGTGAAGATTGCATTGCACGCGGCACCGGCCGCATCCGCGGCTCGGATCCTGTTTCTCCGCGCGGAGGCGCCCCGAGCCAAATAGCGCGCGCCTCTCAGCTGTTGTGTGCAGCCCCCACCAGTAACAGTTGGCAGCACTCGGGCGTTTGGGCGTTAAAAACCTACTACACCATAGGGTTCCCCATGTTAAATCGATGATTTTCAGACGAGGCTGACTAACCTATGGTACAATTTTAAATCCGACTTCTGGAACAGATAGCTACAAACCTTAGCACAACGTTTTTATTTATCATTTTTTCGATATTCCGGGCGTAAAGGAGTTAAATTGACTTTGGGTTAATAAAGGACGTGCGTATAGTTGCAACATATGCACATTCACATTCGCGTGCACATTCGCAAACCCTTTTGTTTGTGCTCAAAATGTGTATATATTGAGCTGCTAATCCCGAAAAAACATGTTTTCTAAGAACGCCGTCTAGTAGTTTTTAAGTTATCAGCATTTATATAACTGGAGTATAATTCAATAGGCTAACTAAAATATAAAAAAGCGGACCCCTACAAATTTTCTGAAACACTCCAAGCAGATAAAAAAATTATGCTCATTACACAAATAATAATTATTAAGAACGCCGTTTAATAGTTTTTACTCTATGTTCATTTAAATGTTGAAGGTCATCGAAGGTCATCTACAAAAAGTGATTTCGTGGCCAAATAACTCATTTTCAAGGTCTGAGAGGCTGCATAATTAATCATTGATATCTACTCATGTCTCAACTCCAATATCTCATAGCGCATTCAACAACTTCTCAATATGCGAGCCCATTTTAGCGTTTTCACACGCACGTGTGTCCTGAGCTCCTAATAGCCTACATATACAAATGTACATTCATATGCACTTTCGCGGACCCTTTTGTTTTTGTTTAAAATGAGCACACATATTGCTCTTGAGCTGTTGATTACGAAATACATATCTTCTAAGAACGCCGTTTGGTAGTTTTTAAGTTATTTATATTTTTGTTAATAGCATGAAAAAGCGGACCCCTACGAATTTGCTTAAACTATGCACAAATATGCGCAATAGTCTCCTGAGCACGAAGATAACATTTACTAACAACGCCGTCCACAACTTTCTTAGATATAGGCCTACGTGCACATTCAAATTCCCATGCATTCGCGTGCACTTTCGCGGACCCTTTTGTTTTCGATCAAAATGAGCATACAGATTGATTTTGAGCTGCTGATTACGAAAAAAAAATTAAGAACGCCGTCCAGTTATTTTTGAGTTATTTATGTTTATATAACACAGGTGTATAGTTAATAAAGGCCGTTAGTGGGAAAAAGCGAACACCTACGAATTTGCTTAAACTTTGTACAAATATGCGGAATAGTCTTCTGAGCACGAAAATATCATTTGCTAATAACGCCGTCCACAACTTTCTTAGATATAGGCATACGTGCACATTCAAATTCACGTGCACATTCGCGTGCACTTTCGCGGACCCTTTTGTTTTCGATCAAGATGAGCATACAGATTTATCATGAGCTGCTGATTACGAAAAACATATTTTTTTTTTTAAGAACGCCGTCCAGTAGTTTTTGAGTTATTGACGTGTATATATCACGGGTGTATAGTTGACAAAGCCCGTTAGTGGGAGAAAAGCGGACCCCTACGAATTTGCTTAAACTTTGCACAAATATGCGCAATAGTTTCCTGAGCACGAAATAACATTTGCTAACAACGCCGTCCATAACTTTCTTAGATATAGGCCTACGTGCACATTCAAATTCCCATGCACATTCGCGTGCACTTTCGCGGACCATTTAGTTTTCGATCAAAATGAGCATACAGATTGATCTTGAGCTGCTGATTACGAAAAACAATTTTTTTTTTAAAGAACGCCGTCCAGTAGTTTTTGAGTTATTGACGTTTATGTATCACGGGTGTATAGTTAACAAAGCCCATTAGTGGGAAAAAGCGGACCACTACGAATTTGCTTAAAGGGAGTATACGGGTTTTCCCAGAATAATTAAGTTACATAGTAAAACGTACTTATAAAGGTGGTAGAAGTCCCACGGTAGCTACATTTTTCTGGAAATGACCTCTTCTGCACGTAAGGACATTCCAAAGTGCGTAGTGATGCCACCGCGTATTTTCTGCAGGACCGGCTGAGGCAGAGCCAGTCATCTCTTTTATGCTAATAAAAACATCTCACTTATGGCATATTTCCGGTAAAATAAGCAATATTTGAAAGAAAATAAACTTATTTTGTTCCAACGACAGCAGCAGTTACCTAGTTTTCCCATAAAAATATATATTTGTCATGAATTTTCATGCCAAAAAATTAATACGCCACCACCAACTTCTCAACGCTAAAGGCCAGAGAAAAGAAAACCACAAATACACAAAACCTCAACGAACAGTGTGTAGTAATACAAAGTCCCGTCAGTTTTGAATTGCATAATAATTTTGTGATCCAGTGTAGGACTTTCAGATAATTCAACTCTAAAATTGATCTTAAGATAAAAGTGGTGTACAGTAGTGCCGATCAAGTACTCGTTAGCTGATACTAGTCTCGAAAAACGCCCAAGTTTAAACGCTGATAATTGCTGAAACAATGGACTAAATGAGCATTGAGGTCCCTGTTATATGTCTTAAACGTGTTTAAAGCTCATTCAACTACAAAAGAGTGCATTTACTTTCAGGACGGAAACCCGTATAATCCCTTTAAACTTCGCACAAATATGCGCAATAGTCTCCTAAGCACGAAAATAACATTTGCTAACAACGCCGTCCACAACTTTCTTAGATATAGGCCTACGTGCACATTCAAATTCAAGTGCACATTCGCGTGCACTTTCGCGGACCCATTTTGTTTTCGACCAAAATGAGCATACAGATTGATCATGAGCTGCTTATTACGAAAAAACATTTTTTTTTTAAGAACGCCGTCCAGTAGTTTTTGAGTTATTGACGTTTATATATCACGGGTGTATAGTTGACAAAGCCCGTTAGTGGGAGAAAAGCGGACCCCTACGAATTTGCTTAAACTTTGCACAAATATGCGCAATAGTTTCCTGAGCACGAAATAACATTTGCTAACAACGCCGTCCACAACTTTTTTAGATATAGGCCTACGTGCACATTCAAATTCACGTGCACATTCGCGTGTACTTTCGCGGACCCTTTTGTTTTCGATCAAAATGAGCATACAGATTGATCGACGAGCTGCTGATTACGATTTTTTTTTAAAGAACACCGTTCAGTAGTCTTTTTTAGGTAATAACACTTGTATACGCCGCCGCCTTCGCTTGGTACCTCATTTTTGTCCGGATTCTGAGGGTGTTGGACGTCACAAACACAGAACACTAGGTTGGATTGAATAAAATCGCCGTATGACTCTACCTCCTATATACGACCTTGATATTGACATTTGAAACTGTGTTGTGTGATATTTTTTCTTATGTGTGATGAGTGGGGTATATGTGTTTCCTTTTTACACAAGTTAAGACCAAGTTATGGATGCACCAGATTTGATCCTAGCTGTTATAGAAGAATGGCAGTGTGGCTGGAAAGTCAAAAAGTTTTAAGGAGATATTGTTGTCTGAGTGTGCGCTGAGTCGCTGTCGGAGCTGCGGACCGCGCCCTACCGAGGCGGCGCGTGCCTCGGTACCGCCCTACCGAGGCGGCGTCTGGACGTTGTCGCACGCACTGGCGATCCCGCCGTGCAGTATTTTTATAGGCGCGCTGTTTTTATCGGAGTTTGCTTGTGATACATGTGATCTCGCGTGGCGCACTTTGTAGGGTGTACAGGCGATCTCAGACGGCCCTGGGTCTCAGGCAGTGCGGGCGTTCTGGTCCCGCGAGGCCCAGGATCCCGGTCCCGCGGGACCAGCCTGACAGGTAGAGCGGTGAGACTTCCGCCGGGCTTCCGTCACACCGCCGCCGCCGCTGTCTCGTCCCTGCTCTGTTCTCAGATCTCCATTCGACTCCCGTTGGCCCCGCCTTGTTTCCGCCGTCACCCGCGGCCCCGCGCACCTGTGCTGGATGTTTACCCTGTGTTGGCTGGCTGCGTCCGGCGGTGTCTGTTCTCTGTGTTGTACCGGGAGCGGGGGCACTGCCCCCGCCGCCATCCGGCACGTAAGTTCGTTGCTCAGTGTTTGTTCAGACCGATGTTATGTTGGCGGTGTTCTGCCCCCCCCCCCCCCCCGCTCAGCCCTGTTCGCCTCTCACACCGTCATCAGGCTCAAATAAATCCGACGCTTGACAAAATACAAATGTTTAAAGGGATTATACGGGTTTCCGTCCTGCAAGGAAATGCACTCTTTTGCAGTTATATGAGCTTTAAACACGTTTAAGACATATACCAGGGAGTTAAATGCTCATTTAGTCCATTATTTCAGCAATTATCAGCGTTATAACTTTGACGTTTTTCGAGACTTGTATCAGATAACGAGTACTTGATCGGCATTACTGTCCACCACTTTTTCATCTTAGAGTCTGCATCAAATTCGATGGTGCAGTAATGTGCGCGGCTGAGACAAAATAGTGGTTACGAACTCAGAAGATGCCGCTATCAGTATATAGTATATATGCCGCTATATCAAGACCAAGGCAATAGATACCATCAAGACCAATACGTGACAATTCTTACGCTCTTTGAGGAGTTACTAAATTCAAGACGCTCTAGGCCAGGCAAGAAATGCCATGCGTTTAATCGTTTTTCATCAATTTTAGAGCTTTTAATTATCTGCAATTCCTACACTGGATCGCAAAAAGATTATTAAATTCAATTCTTACGGGACTCTGTATTACTACATACTTTTCGCTCGGGTTTTGTGTTTTTTTGTGGGGTTTTTCCTTGCGGCCTTTAGCGTTGAGAATTTGGTGGTGGCGTATTATTTTTTTGGCATGAAAATTCATGAAAAATATCGAATTTTATGGGAAAAACTAGGTACCTGCTGCTGTCGTTGGAAAAAACAAGTTTATTTTGTCATATATTGCTTATTGTGACCGGAAATATGCTATAAGTGAGGTGTTTTCATTAACATAAAAGAGATGACTGGCCCTGCCTCAGCCAGTACTGCAGAAAGTACGCGGTGGCATCACCGCGCACTTTGGAATCTCCTTACGTGCAGAAGAGGTAATTTCCATAAAAATGTGGCTACCGTGTGACTTCTACTACCTTTATAAGTAAGTTTTACTATGTAACTCAATTATTCTGGGAAAAACCCGCATAATCCCTTTAAAGGGAATAGTTCACCTTTAACATGGGGTTTTGGACTGAGATAGCAGATTTGTAGAGCAGATCTAAAAATGGTTTGTGGTGAAAGAATTACCTCTCTACGTTAAGTAATTTCGACACAGGACTAGTGGGCCCGTTTTCATTCCCGCTCTTCCGGGCCACAATCGGGGAATGAACGCTCGCCAGAGGCATGGCGTCATACCCGCTGACGTCAGAATTGCGTCATACGCAGATTCTGCCGCAAACTAGCCGTGGTATTTATACAGACTTTGGCCGTGGTCATTAGTAACTTTGAAATAGTACAGAAGTAATATAGGTTATTACCAAGGTCCGTTATTACCACCGAGTTGGTTCAGTGACTGGATGCATTGCCGGGATCAGAAGCCAGAATTCCGAGCTTGCGAAATTGTATTGTAAGAAGGTGCAAATCCCAATATAGAAACGGGGCGACCCTGAGTTGAACGCGACGATTTTCTGGTAAGTTCTTGTTCTTGTTGACCTTATACATAATTGATCATGAATCTGATTTTTACACAGACCAGGTATTTCATGTGTTTGTTTCATGGAAATGCTTACTTGATTGGTTCTACAGAAGTATAATGAAAATATGGTAAATATTTTACTGCAGCCCATGATAGAAATATGGATATAATATATCTAAATATAATGGGAAATTGTATTAATATCCAGACAATTATTGCATATGACACAGAAAGCTAACAGGTGGACATGTTTTGTCATAAAATACTTGATCAGCACCTTTTGATTCATTGTGTAAAATTGCATCTTGCCTAATGAAGCTTTATGATGAAACACGTCCAACTGTGGCGCCTCTAACCTCCTCAAAGTTGCTCCAACTTTCAACTGTCCCAGGCGTACACAAGGGTGGGAGAGCAAATGGACCAATGCCCCCCCCCCCCCCCCCCCCCCCGGAGGTCTGTATGTGCCCCTTTGGTAAACAAAATTAATTAATTTGTGTTTGTTTTTTAGGAAAAAGTTGGGCGATATTTCGCTTTTGCACACCTTTATATAGGTAAATTGAATTAACATTCCAGTTGTAATGGCGGAGTCATTGCGGTTGGTTGAGGGGATTGATGGGTGATACAAAATATTATTGTTAGGTAAGTACTGATAATGTCTCTGTTTTGAGTGCAGTTCTAATGAAATCAGACGTGTAGAATTAGTATAAAATATTTGGTTTTCCTATAAAAAGGTGTGCAAAACCGGAATACGACCAAAAATTGTTGAAAATATGCCCCTCAAAAAATATACTGGGTCAAATATGGTGAGTTTTTTGGGTTGGGGTACTTTATGCCCCCCTAAGCAAAAATTGCCCCCTCCTGGAGTGAATCCTGTGTACACCACTGGCAACTGTTCTATCCTATTGCACAGACAGTTGCAAGTTGGAGTAACTTGGAGGAGGTTAGAGGCGCCACAGGAACAGGCCCTACGTCAGCTTTGCCGGGTTGTTTGTCTAATGGGGAAATGGTGATTTTCTTGTAAAACAAGATGCATCAACAATGCAAGTTAACTGCTGTTAAACTGGGCTCGTCATAACCAGTGGCGTACCCAGGATTCACTCTAGGAGGGACAATTTTTGCTTGGGGGGGGGGGGGCATAAAGTACCCTCACCAAAAAAACTCAGGTTTTGGCCAGCTATATTTTAAAAAGGGCATATTTTCACCATTTAAAAAAAAATGATCAAAGGGGCACGTACAGAGTACAGACCTTACCTTACCTTACTTTACCTTACAGTAATCAGGATTTTTAGGCCTCAAGGCCTGTAGTACCCGCTCTCATCGAGTTCATGATTCCTGGCATGTCTCAGTCAGTGTCAGGTATGCTGAACCTGACGTGAGCCCAATGGGCGTCCAATTTAGCCTTGGAAGGCATTCAGCGAAGGAGCGCAGACCACTTTGGATGGGAGGCCATTCCAATCATTCACAATATGTGTGGCGAAAGTGAATTGTCTGACCCTTGTGGTCGCCGAGGACTTGCAGAGTTTGAAAAGATGGCCTCTAGTTGGACCATCAGGGGGAATTGCCCTGTTTGCCCCCCCCCCCCCTTGTGTACGTCTATGGTCCTAACCTCATACTTTTCCCATATTCCTACATTTCATCCAAATCTGAAGGTAAAGTTTCATTGTTTGGTTATGTCAAAATACTGTACTGTTCACACTGTGCATGGTGAAAATCAAATCTTCGGTCACATTAAAATAGCTTACTTTTCCTGCCGATACTTTGGAGTGTTTTAGTGTCAATATTGTCCTACACTATGATAACATGAAAGTCCACTGTTAGAACCTGACTGAAGTGTACAGCCAGGGAGGGGATGAAGTACAGCCTTGTGGAGAAACTCTATATAACCATCATGCATTATTTTGGCTTAAATATTTATATTGTTACAACAAATTTTTGTATTTTAAACCATTGATACATCTACTGTGAAGGACTCTAACACAGCCATCATGTTTTATATTAGTACAGACAATATTTTGTAAGGCTGGGCATGGATCAAACCAATGTTTGATATTTATATGTATAACACACATATCTTCCATAGGTGTAGATTTATATACTTTTGGGGTGGTCCTCGCCCCCCCCCCCTCCCCCCAATGTTGAGTTCGCCCCCCCCCCCAATGGTACCCGCTCGGCCCTCCCAATGTTTTTAGCCGCTGGCGGATCCAACAGGGGGCAAGGCGGCCAAGCCTCCCAAACCGCCTGAAAAGGGCAACAAATTGACACGTTTCCTATTTCAAAAGAGAGTATATGCAGCTTTTACTAAGAAAAGCTTGTTTTAAATCCCCTCTTTATGTATAAAGATGCGAAATCCGGTGAATTGTTAATATATTTGCAATGTTCTATTTTTAGGGGATTTTTCGAAGAAATGTTTTTTATTGATTTCTTTTAAATTATTTTTGGCGGGGTCAAAAACCAAAGTTTTCACAAATCCGAAAGTCAATTTGTAGCCCTTGCCATTTTCTATTTTCTGACATTTTGTATTGCATTTTGCTCAAAATATAGAATTTGCATGCTCTCTTAAAGTTTAGCTGTTCTTTTTTATTCGCCAAATTCGTGTGTAGTAACGTCACTAATTTCGTGATATCTCGATTTTGTTATCGACAAAATGTCTTCATTTATGCACAGAAGACGTAAAATTTGTGTAGGAGAAGGTACCCAAAGTTTAACGTTGATATCGCTATTGGTTTTTGGGCTATTGCGAAAATTTGTCAGGGTGAGATATTTGCCCCCCCCCCCCCCAGTCATTGGCAGGTTAACATTGCCATTTTACTAAGTAAGGGTTCCAAGTAAGGACTCGAGCCTTCTGGCGGATGCAGACCGGCCCAAAACGTTGGTTTGAGGGTCCGTCCGACAGATTTCCAAAACTCATGAGATTTCGTCTGTTTTTTAGGCCTCTCTGGCCAATGACGGCGCCCCTCTGGCCAGTGACGACGCCCCTCTGGCCAGTGACGGCGCCCCTCTGGCTAGTATCAGCGCCCCTCCTGCTAATGACGGCGCCCCTCCGGCCAGTGACGGCGCCCTCTGGCCAGTGACTGCGCCCCTCTGGTCAGTGACATCACCCCTATAGCCAGTGACGGCGCCCCTCTGGCCAGTGACGGCGCCCCTATGGCCGGTGACGGCGCCCCTCTGGCTAGTGTTGGCGCCCCTCTGGCTAGTGTTGGCGCCCCTACTGCTATTGACGGCGCCCCTCTGGCTAGTGTTGGCGCTCCTACTGCTAATGACGGCGCTCCTCTGGTTAGTGACGGCGCCCCTCTGGTTAGTGACGGCGCCCCTCTGGCCAGTTGACGGCGCCTTATGGCCAGTGACGGTGCCCCTCCTGCTAATTACGGCGCCCCTCCGTCCAGTGACTGCGCCCCTCCGGCCAGTGACTGCGCTCCTCCGGCCAGTGACGGCGCCCCCTCCGTCTAATGACGGCGCCCATCTGGCCAGTGACGGCCAGTCACATTTACTCAGTATTGTGTACCTAATTGGCTCCGAGTAATGGGCTATGTAATAAGAAACCTAAGACACTGTAATGACGGCGCCCCTCTGGCCAGTGACGCCAAATAACAAATGACAGTGAGGCCAGTGAGTGACTCCAAATGACGCTGTTTCAAAATGTTTTTTTTGTGGTGCTTGTGCTATTGCGTTAGCAGTATTATTTGTGTTGACGTCATCATTTGTCGTTCACGTTGTTGTTCACGTCAT
>JAXIVJ010019093.1:0-20913 GCA_036785665.1 Chirona hameri | reverse complement strand
CAGCAAAGCCAACACAATACTGGGCTTGATTCGCCGGCCCTTCGTCAACCTCACTGAAAACAATGACACCGTCAAGATGTCCGCCCCAGAGGGGTGTTTTGCAACACCTCCTTAGGGTATCGAACACTAAAAAACGGTGTAAAAAAAAGAGTCAGACTCTACAAAATGGTGTCTGACACCTTCTCAACGGGAGTCCTGACTCCCTCAAGAAAGTCGTGATTCTCTTGAAGGTCCCAGAAAACACCATTTTGTAGAGTCTGACTCTTCTTTTACACCGTTTTTTAGTGTTCGATACCCTAAGGAGGTGTTGCAAAACACCCCTCTGGGGCGGACATTTTGACGGTGTGCCAATCCACGTACGGGTGCCATTTTTTGCAGTGCCGACGGTCAGACGCTACCCCTGCTCACAAACCCTGGTGCGACCTCTGCTAGAGTACAGTAACGTGTGCTGGAGCCCATTCAACAAGAGCGACCAGACGCTGCTCGAGAGGGTCCAGAGGCGAGCCACCAGGCTGGTACCCGGCCTGCGGCCTCTCCCGTACGAGGACCGGCTGAAGGCACTCCTACTCCCATTACTGAAGTACCGGCGACCGTGAGGTGACATGATCACTATGCACCAGCTTCTGCACGACCGCCTCGGACTGCGAAAGGAAAACTTTGTGTCGGAACCCCCGACGCTCACCACCAGAGGACACTCCAAGAAGATAGCGAAGCCGCGAGCGCACACGAGGGCAAGACGTAACCATCTGACGGTCAGAGCAGGACACAGCTGGAACTCGCTGCCCGACGGAGTCATCCAATCCGAGAGAGACCAACCAGTTAAAAACGTACTGGACAAACACTGGGCCGCTCGTCAGTATAGTTGCCGTAAGCAAGGGTGGATAGATCAGGCACAGACACACAGTTGCGACTAGACACCGATCATGAGCTCGTGCAGATCTGGCTACACAGGCCGCTCTCTTGCGGCCTCTATAAGACCTGCATCTACAAGTACAAGTAAGTACAAGTACAAGTATGGCTTGGAGAATAAGTATGATAAATATTGAAATATATAGCGCTGGACAAGAACATGCTGTTTCAGTACCTTATTCCCTTCATTGCACGAATTAACTTTGAGAGATATATCGTGATTGCTGCTAAAATCGTCTATAAACACTTTTCTCAGCAATATTCTTAGTGAAATTATACGTCACGCGCGTGCAGATGACGTCACGATGGCATTGCGTGCTTCTTAGAAATCTGATTTAGCATTAATTCACTCCATTCAGAGGGAACAAATCTGAATTGAAACCAAATAACTGACATTATAATTTGCTTTTTCGCGTCCATATATTTATTTGTATGGCTTACTAGTAATTCATTTCTAGCTTCTCTCAATCATTTCTGAGCTTTTTCAGTTTTTTTGTATGTGAACAGTTTCTCTTGATTAAGGTGAAACATGGTTTCCAGGCTCCCAATTAGTATCGCTAAAATCTGGCCTCTACGAGACCACGCTGCATTCATTAGTCAGTTTGCTCATAACCAGCAAACAAGAGCGCACCAGCTACGATCGCAGATCGTAATCCATGCTGTATAACCAGTCCGTCCGGACCCCGCTCGTGGTTGGGTGCACCACAATAGATGCATTCTCGTCATGATTTCCGAATTACAACCGCTCATAATTTCACTCATCCTCGGCATCAGCCAGCTCCGACACACCAAATAAGGCGACTGGCCGGCGCTCTTATAAACTAAGCGGACTCGGTAGCGCCGGAGCGAGGGCCGAGGCTTGTATGACGCCGTTTGCAGCGCTCCGACATGAGGCCGGCTCACGAGGAGGACCCCGGATGTGTCTCAGTGGAACGCCTGCCTTCCGGGAGATGTGTCATAAGACGAGACAGGTCAGGAAGTCCAGGACACAGGCGTGGAAGGTCACGGCACACTGCGCACTCGGTCGATGCTCTCGGCCATTAATTCACGTTGAATGGGTAATGGTAAAGTTCCACTTCTACGGCTACGATTTCATGCCGACGCCATCAATTCTGATCACCGCAGATACGCGGCTTTTGCAAGGACAAAATAGATATGTATGGATGTGATCTACAGCGTGCAGTAAGCTTCCGTAATCAGTAAGCATGTTTTCGCCAGCCTTTTAATTCTGATCACGTGGACGAAAGGTAAATACTTGGGCAATTACGCATTCCGGAGCCTGAGCTATGGGAACTGAACTGACGTAGATCGTCGGCCTGATGAGCTCACAATGCGAAACATGCAGATCGGCGCAGATTGCCTGCGCTCAGTTTTGGATTTATAGCGAACTAACGGGACCAAGTCCTCCGACAGTTCTTGGTGGTGGAATCTGTGGAATGTCATTAGAAGCTCTCGGCAGGCTGGGTTGTTTGTAATTTCTATTCGTGGTTTCCAGCTACTTGCCTAATACATTGTAATCTCATCATGGAAATGCTTTCAACTCCGGCGACAAGAACAAACCCAAATTATAATTACTAGCATTATGGCGCTTTCGCGGAAACTTGTCAAGACATTCCGCAGTTTCTGCCTTCGCTGAACTTCTTTGCAAAGTAAATATTGTATTACTCGGCACGGTTGAGGAGCTGGCGCCTGAATCTGAGAGCGGATTGAATAAATCTTGCTGTTCACGGTTGCTAAATGCAGAGTTATTTGCCAGCAGACGTTTAACTGAATAGCTTTGAGGATCTCCAACGGCCACCAAGGCCATGGAATGGCAGTCTGCGGTCAGCTGACTTTTCTCACCATACAGCCCAGAGTTCGCCACGGGCCGGGCTGGTCCTATGGACCATGTGCTGGGCCTGGGCTGGGCCTGGGCCGGGCGTCAACTTTAAGGAAATCACTGGGCTCTGGATGGGCCTGGGCCTGACAATTGTGAAGTAATGCGCGCGTCGCACAAGCTCAGGTCAGAGCTCAAAAAATATTTTAGCCAGCAGTTCACTTACACAGCAACACACTGTTGCTGTGGCTGTTTTTTTTTTTGTTAGCATAGTTGGTTCATTGTTTCACATTTATAGTATACAAGTAAATATGCTAGGATAAATATTGCAAATTTTGTGAAAATAATGATATGCTTAATCTGAACGGACCGGACTTGGCCTGGGCCTCAATATTATGAATTTGACCGGGCCTGGTCCGGGGCCTGGGCTTGGTGTTCTTGGGCCTGGGCCGGGCTGGGCTGGGGCTTGGTGGGCCCGTGACGAACACTGGTACAGAACCGCCTCCGCGCCGGGAAGATGCTGCAGACAGTGGCTGCCGGGAGCAAATTGGGACATCTTGGAAGGTCGTGGATTCCCTGCATAGGTCGGTGCAATGACGAGTGGTGCTAACAATGCTTTTACGTATCTTGTAAGTGGATTTATACGATGTTGATTTATTCCCTTGTTATTAATGAACAGTTCAATTAAGTTGGAATTAAGTTGGTTTTCGGTTGTGAGGATTTTACGCCTGGATACCAGTTTCGTCACTAGTTATCAATTTTGCGTCATGATCTTTGATTTTCCCATGAGTGCGGAAATAACACCGATAAAGCTGTTAATTCATTGTAAAATAAAACAGCAATGATACGTTTAATTGTTGAGTTTTTGAAACAATGCTGTATTATTTCCAAAACAAAAATAAATGCATTTGACTGATATGGGGTAAAATCGTAGCTGCTGCATTGCATGATTGCATTGCACCTATACCTCATTGCATGACAAACAAATAACTAGCTACTACATGAAGAAGCTCATACCTACCTACCCCATTATTTATTATTATTCCTCCAATCTTGGAAACATTACAGATAAGCCCAGAAGCAGCTTGTTCAACATCATATGTCAACAACTAACAAGTTGCAGCAGATTGTATCGCACAAGTATAGGTGTAGTTTTACAGCTTTATTATGTGGTAAAAATAGGGTTTGCGCTTTCACAAGCGCTGAGATGGTCGGACAAACTAAAAGATAACTTCAGACTATGAAATGTTGATGACTTTCAGAAAACCGCTAAATGATTGAGGGTTATGGATATATAATCGGAGTGTATAAGTTTTACCCCGCTCACCATCCTACTGAGAAACTGCAGACAAATAATCAGCTGAACACGCCCGCCATTTTGCTGAGGCTTGTGGAGACATTTGTTTACATCTTGCCACAATGAGTGAGCAAATGTATTCATCGCATATTTATTGCTCTGTTCAGCGTCTTAATTGGTTGTATGGAGATGCCTAACGAATTGCCAGACGCCGGCGAGGGTCGAGGATTTATACAGGGCCGAGTCCTGCCTGGTACGATGATGTTGTCACCAGTCCGAATGCCACGATAACAATGTTTAGGACACATCACCTCAATCGATTCTTCCACCGCCGTTCATGTAAATACGGTGTCAGCGAGACATTCATGCATGCTTTTTGTCACCAACCAATGTTGACGGGGCCGTGCCGAGGGCGCCTCAGAGGCCCAGAGAGTGAGCGCCTATACTTGTATGGTGCCTCGAGACACAGATCAAACTATGATTTGACGGCTGAAAGTCAGAGTAGGTACATCGAGACATTGTTCAGGTAGATATTTATCAAATGGGGCATACTTGATCCCACCACTACGTTCAATACATGTATTACAAGCCGAGAGGGGGCACGGTGCAGAGGAAGGGATGACTCCCCCCGATCTGACCCAATGCGAGCATCGCTCGGCCGTCACAGCCCCAAGAGCAGCAGCCTGGCTGACCATCCAGTCGTCATACCCGTAGGTACCTGTCACGAAAGCCAACTCGGTGACAGTCCATCACCACTGTCATCTCACCAGGGCACCAGTGCAGCAGCCCTGCCAACTACCGGAGAGAGGCCCTCGGTCCGCCAGTGAACACGACTCCGCGTGTGACTGCCAGAACAGAGGAGGGCCGACAGAACGGCCGTCTGTTGTCCAGCGTGACCCTGTGGATGACCACTGACTGCACGCGGACAGAGTGGACTCGTCAGGACGTCTGCTCGGCGCTGTCAGTGTGTGTCTGAGAGCCTGAGAGCGTCTGAGACCGATGTTTGGCGTGCCGGCCGGGTGCCGCGGAGGGCGTGTGTTCGGCGCTGTCAGTGTGTGCCTGAGAGCCTGAGAGCGTCTGAGACCGATGTTTGGCGTGCCGGCCGGGTGCCGCGGAGGGCGTGTGTTCGGCGCTGTCAGTGTGTGCCTGAGAGCCTGAGAGCGTCTGAGACCGATGTTTGGCGTGCCGGCCGGGTGCCGCGGAGGGCGTGTGTTCGGCGCTGTCAGTGTGTGTCTGAGAGCGTCTGAGACCAATGTTTGGCGTACCGGCTGGGTGCCGCGGAGGGCGTGTGTTCGGCGCTGTCAGTGTGTGCCTGAGAGCCTCAGAGCGTCTGAGACCGATGTTTGGCGTGCCGGCCGGGTGCCGCGGAGGGCGTGTGTTCGGCGCTGTCAGTGTGTGCCTGAGAGCCTGAGAGCGTCTGAGACCGATGTTTGGCGTGCCGGCCGGGTGCCGCGGGGCGCGTGTGTTCGATACATCACCCAGGCGCCGCGGTCAGACGAAACGCACGGAGACCGGTGATAAAGTGAGTGATAACGCAGGTGACACCCGAACTGGGACTGCGAAACGTGAAGGATGTAATGTGGAAGCGTGGCGAGTAGATGTGAACTAAGGAAGTTTAATAAGCACGTATGACAAGACAACACGAAGGACGAAGAGCAGGTTTGACGCGGACATGAGCAACGGGGAAATGAGCATAGGGAGATGTCGAGCATCTTGACTCACCTGAGGTGCAGCTGCAGCTCCACTGACGATCACCAGCAGCAGCAAAGCCGGCATCGTCGCCCTACTTCGCCACCGCGCGTCAGCGGCCTCAGTCCCTCGTCGTGTCATCTGGAGACCGTCGCAGCGAGGCTGTCGCCCCCTCTCTGACCTCGGCGACCGACGGAGCTCTGTGTCTGACCTGGAGCGGTCGGAGGAGACGCGCCCCACACTCGTCTCTCGCGGGGAGGACACTGAGCTCGGTGCGTAAACAGATCGGCGACGCCCGGCCTGGCTCTCCCGGCCAGTCAGCCAGGGAGGTAGTCAGCTGTGATCCGCAGGGTCCAGGGCCAGGTCAGCCGAGCAGCAGCAGCAGGAGTAGCACTCTCCTCTCCGCACACGTCCCCCACGCACGTCACGTCACGTCACGTCACGTCACGTGACGCCACGCCACGTCACTGTAACGTCACGTCCCTGTAACGACACGTCACGTAACGTCACGTCACGTCACGCGTCTCTCCGCAGTCGTCACGTGCCGTGTGTCTGTGACAGACACCTCCGTCAGCGGCGGCGGGCTCCTCACTAGCAGCTAGCTGTCAGCGCGGTGGGTCTGTACCATGACCGTTCGTGACCGACCGAGCTCCGAGAGCAGCGAGCGAGCGGGGTAAGCGTGCGAGCGAGCGGCGTAAGCGTGCCGCTGAGACAGACTGACGGCGACCGGCTGAGGCTGCCACCAGCGGCTCGGCGGCGACTCCGCGGACTGACCAGTGGCCGGCGGCCGGCTCCCAGCCACCTGCCCCCTCGGCCCGCGCCACCGCTCACTGTTTACGCCGGCCGCCGCCAGGGTCGCGGCCACTAAAACACAGCCTCCGCCGCCGCACAGTGGGCGGATTGGCCCTTCTAGCGCGACACGGCCCAAAAGCTGGCTTTGGCAGCCTGTAAGACAATGAAAATTAGTATGTGGGTCCTTTTTGTTGCGCTAATTTCAAATATGTTATCTCAAGCGAGATAAGAAAGGAAAATAGAGGTGCAATAACCCACAATTAATGGTCACGACTCAAATCAAGCGTAAGCGTAAGCTAAATCCAAATGCTACATCCAATGATAATAGCGGACGGCTTACAATCCAAGCTAGTGTGTGAGTACCTACCAGTAAGGCGCCGTAGTTGGCGATGAACGAGCGAGCGCGAAGGAAATGTATGGGGAATTTCAACTCGATCGGGCAAGTAGCTTCTGAGAGACAAAAAAGGGTGCGCTCGTGCAGAGGCACCCACATTTTACTTGTGGGAAAGTGGGGGCTGAGAGGTCCCTAATCACACACCAAATTTGAACACAATCGGCTCAGCCGTTCCTGAGATATAGAATAGGGGTGTGCACGTGCGCACGTGCAGTCACCCCACCCCTGAGATGTGCGAAGATGGCGGCTGAGGGGTACCTAACCACACACGAAATTTGCACATAATTTGCCCAGCCGTTGCGGAGTTATTGCGAGAGAAAAAACTTTCAACACCCCTCACGCGGCACGCGGCACGCGCAGTGGTAGTCACCCACATGATTCGGCACTGGTCTCAAATAGGGTAGGTTAGATGGGGCTGCTCAGCGAAGAAGTCCGCTTGTCAATCGGACGTGCGGTTGCAGAGATATGAGCTTCTCAAAAGCGCCGCCACGGTTCGGTTCGGTTCGGTTCGGTTCGGTTCGGTTCGGTTCAGTTCAGTTCGGGTCGGGTCGGGTCGGGTCGGGTCGGGTCGGGTCGGGTCGGGTCGGGTCGGGTCGGGTCGGGTCGGGTCGGGTCGGGCCGGGCCGGGCCGCTCATAATCAGATTTGTATCATACACCACGGAAGGAAGAGCGAGCGTTCCGCGCTCGCTCGTAATAATTTAGCGCCGAAGAAGAACCAAGATCCTCGCTAACTTGTATATCCAGGTACTCAAGTAAATTCGTCACTGAAAGGTTCAAGACACCGACACTGAAGCCTAACTCAGCAATATCGCGCCTGCTAACGCACATCCTTCCACCCTACTCGCGCGCGACTGGTGAGCGTGACCTGACCTGCTTCCCGGGTCACCATATAGCACCGGCCCGGGCCGGGCCCGACCCGAATTTATTTTAAAACGCATCCAAATTATAGAAATACAAACTGTACTTTTTTGACATTCTAAAAGCCGGGTTGCCTTATTGGAACAGCATATAAAGGGGAGCTAAAATCTCCATATAATCTCCAAATCGCGTATCAGCGTGAATCAGCTAGCGCGCTGCGCCCAACGCAGCGGCGCTCGGGCAAAATGACTTGAACTGTACTTCCTGTTGGATCTGGTAGATAATAATTATTGCGTCTTTCATGTAAATAGATTGAAACGCATTTTACATCAGTCCGAAGGCGTATCCAGGATTTCGCCAAGGTAGTGCCCGCGGTCAGTGATATGGGCCTCCTGGCACATACATGGACCCCCTATGGACACAGGGCCCCTTGCATATTTTAGCTTAGCTAACACGATTTCAACTACTTATTCTGGGTGTATGGTGGTGGTGATTCGGGGTTGGGTTTTAGGGCGCCGTAATTTCTGAGGTTCTATGCCACTAATACCTATTCTGAATATCATAATTCATACCCAGTAAATTTTGCAGAATCTACCCTAGGACCTGCAACAGTCTGAATTAACAAACGAGTCAGCCTGCAACGGTCTGCACTGCAAGGATGTCACACAGAGGAAGACAGTGGGCCCCCATCAGATGGACAGAGGGCCCCCTCAGACCGACAGAGGGCCCCTCATGTTGATCAAGGGCCCTTCAAGCCGGCCGAGGGCCACCCTCAGGCTGACAGAAGGCCCCTCAGGCCGACAGAGGGGCCCCTTCAGGCTGCCAGAGGGTTCCGTCATGTCGAAAGGGGCCCCTCAAGCTGGTCGAGGGCTCACTTAGGCAGCTAGAGGGTCCCGTCGGGTCGAAAGGTGTACCATCAAGCTGGCCGAGGGCCCATCAGGCCACCGGAGGGCCCCTCATGCTTACATAGGGATCCATCAGGCCTACAGAGAGCTCCCCTCAGGCCGACAGAGGGACCCATTCAAGCTGACAGAGGACCCCGTCGGGTCGAAAGGGGCCCCATCAAGCTGGCCGAGGGACCCCTCAGACTACCACAGGGCCATCCTGCTCACATAGGGCCCTCAGTCCTACACATGGCCCCTCATGCCGACAGAGGGCCCCTCAGACCGATAGACGGCCCCTCATGCCGACCGAGGGCCCTCAGGCCTACAGAAGGCCCCTTATGCCGACAGAGGGCCCCATCAGACCGACAGCGGGCCCCTAAGGCCGATCAAGGGCCCCTCATGTCGATCGAGGGCCCCCTCAGACCGAATGAGGGCCCCTCAGACCGACAGAGTGCCCCCTCAGGCTGACAGAGGACCCCTCAGGCCGAGCAAGGGCCCCTCAAGCCAACCGAGGGCCCACTCAGACCGACCGAGAGCCCGTCTGGCTAGCCAAGTGCCCCTTACGAAAGACAAGTGGGCCCCTCAGCCAAAGGGGGTACCCTTGGCCTGATGGGCCCTCGGCCAGCTTGATGGGACACCTTTCGACCCGACGTGGCCCTCTAGCTGCCTAAGTGAGCCCTCGACCCCGCGGGTGTCCAGGGTACCCCCTTGGATACACCCTTGCATCAGTCTTTAAGACACTCTGTAATATAAAAAACGAGCCATTGCGCTCGCTGCCTATTAGGTGCGGGCTGCTGTACTGAACGCGAATTGAGAACCTATGGTAGGTTGCGAGAGGACAGAGAAAGTCCTCCTCATCCCTCTCACCGAGGGGATGGGGGAGAATATACATGCATGAAAAAGAGAAAATCAGGAAGGGGAAATGGGAAAGTCTCACCCAAAATTGGATAAACAATTCTGGCTAATCACGTAGTGAGCGTAATATGCACACGGGTAGTTTCCGAAATACGGATCCTTATCGACCTGCCACGCAAAGAATTGCAAGTAGGAGCAAAAATGTCGCGGTGGAACATGGAGTGCACAGTCTCATAGCCATGTGGTATGATTTTTGTCGGGGCACTCGGGGGTACATTTTTTGTACGTCTCTTTATATTTGTTTTATCGATAGTTTTGTACCGACCATTTGTCTATAATACTTTGGTGTACATTTACAGCATAAGCGATTGTGTGATTGCCAATAATTTTGGATTCATTATGTTCCCCAGATTCAGAGCTATCTTTGATGCATTTTTTTATGTACATTTCCTTCTTAAATTTGGCACGTTCTCTTGTTCCAAAGACACGCTGCCGAAATGTGCGGGGGCGGGTCCGGCCGACGCGACCCGAAAGTCTAAGTTTAAGTTAGGCTTGTTTTCGTCATGGCATAACAACCGCATTGAAAAACAAAGCCTAGGACAATGTGGTATGAAGAATTCCGAACACAGTGGCATAGGTTTCATAGCATTTCCCGATAATTTGTTTTGTTACCCGTCGTGCTAGAACGGTCAATCCGCCCACAGTGCGCCGGCTGCACGCTCACCACGCTCACGGCGCACGCCGCCGGCTCCTCGGCCGGCTCTCAGAGGGGGGTTACCGGTGATCAGGGGCGAGAGCGTGGGGAGATGGTAAAGCAACAACCAAATATGAAATTTGTTGCCTTAATTTGGGATGCGTTATAACAGACTCGAGGTACAAGTTAAAATTGTCATGAAGAAAAACGACAAATAGCATTCTGCATCTTTCTCAGACGGTTAACCCGCGAATTACTGGGGAGGGGGGGGGGCTATTTTTTGCCCCTCTCTCCTCCCGTTATTTTGCAATAACTCCTAAATCAACGCCACTATCGTCACCAACCTTGCAGTACCTTCTCTCACATCAATTATACACATGTTGGCCAAAGGAAAAAGATTGAGGTTATGATAGGTCAACCGGGAATGACGTCACAGTGACGTCATGTCCTTCGGTTTTTGTTGACAAATAATGGTTTGCGGAAAACGCTGTCAAAGGTACAATGTTTGAGATAAATTAAATTATCTTAAATCAAATTACTATCAATAGACCGGGCTATCAAACTGCGATCTCGGATTTTTGAGTTTTTTATTCAAAATTGGGATAAATCCAAATACATTTTTGTTTTGTTTTTACAAAATTATACAAAAACAGAATTATCCCAAAAGCGGAATACATGTGGTCCAGACGTGTTCGGTGAATATGTGTGCCAAATTTGAAGTCAACATCTTCAAAAATGACTGACTTATGACCTCTAAATGACAAACATCGACCACCTCTCACAGCATTACTATGCATAAAATATGCATTTCCGTTTTTGCTTTTTACTTATATTTATATAGAACAAACAATGTTCTAAGGTCATTTTTCGCGTTTTAGACGAAAAACAACCCCATAAACATGTGTTACAACGCCTAATGACCGTAATCTGCAGTTTGACCTCGTGACCTCGGATGACCTTGACCTGACCGAAGGTCATAATCAGCTTAGAATGGTACTTAGAAGTGTCAGACAAACGAATCATACCGATTTATCGACTGCTCATGCATTTAATATTGCAATTTTGTGCGACAATTCCATCCATCAAGACCTTTCGACACGGTCAAACATTTTGTACTTGACCTGACCTGTGACGTCATCGGTGACCCCGAGGTCAATAATATTAGGTTTCCCTCAATAAATTTCCCAGGGCTATCGAATGCCGTTTGAATTTGTACAATCGGTCCAGTAGTTCTGGAGATCCGAGGGAGGGGAACAAAGTAAGAGGGAACCCAGTAAGTCGCGTTATGGAATATACCCCAGTAACTCGCGGGTTAATTTAATTTTGTGATTTGTGCTCGGTGGTAGACTTATCCTAACTCATAAACTATTCCAACATTGTATTATTACAGTATTGTTATTGTGTTGTTAACATTGTATTGTTAAAGGGACGCTGCCTCTATCGGATGATATCGCAAAAACCGGCTTAAACAAGTCCTAAGAATACTTATGATTTTTAATAGTCACCAAAGGCTTACCCAAGCAGCGCAAACAAAATAATCATTTTTTTCATTTTTTCATAAGAATCTAAAAACTGTTTACAATTTCTACACACTACTACATATATGGATTATGGAAACGTTTGTTCCAGTCAACTGCATCTGACCAACCGTCAGCTGACGCTATTGCAACAATTGGATGAGGCGGCAATGCACTTATACATTGTGGTTCCTGCCAGCTACATGATACGAATCTGGCGCATCTGGCGCACTTGAGTTGTAGACCCCAAAAATCGGTCGGAATTAAAATCCCTGCAGAAAAAACAAATCAAAATCCCTTCAGAATTAATATTATCCCTTCGGAATTAATCTTTTCTATTATTGGGCTTACATAATAAGACATGAAATGGTTTATGACATTACAAATTTCGACAGAATGCTTAAGCAAAAAAATTTAACTATTTAGAATTGTTGCACAACGCTGCAATTAATTGATTTTGGTGCGTAGTAGGGAGCGGACTCGTCAAGGTCATTGGCTGGAAGAAAACCGAACTGTGAACGATGATATTGGGCGACTGGGCGCGAATTTCGAAAAACGGACTTCATAGTATTAATCAGATGCGATCGCTCTTTAACATATCAAATTTTACATTAAAGAGACAGTGGCCCTTTAAACATTGTATTGTTAAACATTGTATTGTTAAACATTGTATTGTTAAACATTGTATTGTTAAACATTGTATTGTTAAACATTTAATTGTTAAACATTGTATTGTTAAACATTGTATTGTTAAACATTGTATTGTTAAACATTGTATTGTTAAACATTGTATTGTTAAACATTGTATTGTTAAACACTGTATTGTTAAACATTGTATTGTTAAATATTGTATTGTTAAACATTGTATTGTTAAACATTGTATTATCAAACATTGTATTGTTAAACATTGTATTGTTAAACATTGTATTGCTAAACATTGTATTGTTAAACATTGTATTGTTAAACATTGTATTGTTAAATATTGTATTGTTAAACATTGTATTGTTAAACAGTGTATTGTTAAATATTGTATTGTTAAGCATTGTATTGTTAAACATTATATTGTATTGTTGATAGTCCCCGTTATAAGACACCAGACCGTCGTCATGGTTGGCGCTTATCCGGCTCCATTCAGTGGCGGATCTATTGTTGACAAAATGGGTAATTCCCCCCCCCCCAAGAAAATCGGTCGACAAACATTTCTAATCATTACCCTTCCCCTCCCGCCCAACAACTTTTCGCTGACGGCGCCCTCATGTAGGCCGTAGGGGTATGGTTTAGCCTTCCTTGACTGATTTATAAATACGCCACTGCTTGTGTCTACCTTTGCGGAGGGAAATTTTTGCCCGCCCAAACTCGAAACATAGATCCGCCACTGGTGCCATTGATCTCACCGAAAACATCAATCATTTCCACCCAGTCCCAAGTCCTAACTGAGATTCCCGTGCCCTGAAGGATTCAGGATTTCTACTGTCAAACATGTCCCAATTTCTCAAATAGGAGCCAGGATTCAGAAGATCCGACATAACTATGTCCTCATTAGTGTTAAATATCCGTAAAGCAAAAACAAGAACAACACTTTTGTCCTCAGAGCTTGTTTTGCATGCACTTCAATGTAACGTGCGAAATAATGCGCCAAGGACAAAAGCTATCTCCTTTAAAAAAGTTAGTTAAATATAGCTATTGTTAGCTACTTCCTTTCACCTTGTCATATACTTTTCACAACACCAGTGTTTTACTACGCAGATATTTATATGTCGTTCATTCATGGCATCACTGACAAGAACAGAGCCTTGGCATTGAGGGATGCCCTTGGATTAAATAAGAAAGTTACATAGGTAGTTACGAAAAACTTAATGCATGCATGATGACTGTACACCTTTGCGTGCATCCACAAGCTAGAAAGCTGCATAAGCGATACAAAAGCAGTGCAGTTACTGTCACGGCAGTAAATTAAGAACACCTGTCATGAAAGCATAACATTATTGCGCCATCTTTAGTAACACCTGATCAGCGATTTAGTCTATTTTTGTATATAATGGCAGTTATAATGTGCTGATACGCATAAATTACTGTTAAACTTTAACGACGTGACGCCTACTGTAAAAATCAGATGCGTGTCTGATTCTCCTAAGAAATTAATTGCTCTGATTTGCAAAGATGCGGAGCGAGTAATGCATTCGAAGACAGCTTGAAAAGTAGGTACTCTGTCAAACTCTCATTTCTATGCACGAACAAACTAATGTTTTGCATGTTTTGTGTTTTTCCTGACGGCGGGTTCGTTTTCAGCTTCCTTCCGTAACCTGTTGTTAAATGCTGTTACAGAAGAAACAAATGCTGTTAACAGAAACAATGTTCGTCAATACCCAAATCAATGGAGGAGACGAGCACCATGCTGACACCTGTTTGAATGGAAAACTGGCTTTCCTGTCTCATATTCACACGGTTTCATTTATGATTTCTGCATATTTATTGCATAATGGATTCCCCTGGCGGGGAACCCCTATACCGCCCATTTGAACGTCATTAAAAAGCCCCTCTCTACACGGAACATACGCTCGTAACAATACTGAGTCGGCATGTCGCAGGCGTCACAGCACTAAACATACATCCGTGTTATGTTGGTGTAGTGTGTCGGTGTTGTGCTATAAAACTTGCTGTACAACCGACCAATTAACCCCATTTGGCGGAGTTCGTGTCTAGTCGCGGCTGACAGCTCGGCCTGACCGGACCCGGGGGAGGCTGGCGGCGCCTTCGGCCCACCAGACCGACACCCGCGGGTTCCCCATCGCCCGGACGGAGAGGCGATGAATGGGGCGGCGCCCCTGACGGTGACGATAGGGTCTCGTGCGACCGTGACAGTGGGGCACAGTGAGAAGCATGGCCTGCTGTATCTCACGGCGGCAAAGACTGCTTGGAATGTGACGTGTGTTTGGTTTACTGATATCAACTGATGTGCTTGCTATCTTTTCAGCTTGATTCTCCGGTGTTGTGAAGGTGATACTGGATATCGTAGGATTCATCTCTCAAAGTTAAACAAGCACCATGGAAGGGGTATTCAGAAGAAACTTTTTGAAGGAGCACTTCAAACGTCAATAGTCGAGCCCGTTGGTTTATTTTTTCTTAGATAGACAGTAGACCTTACATTATATTGCAAGTGACTACATAGATATGAAGAATCTAGATCCTTTGAGACAGTACGGAATATGGGAAACAAATTCATCGAATTCTCCGATCTGATGTGCCCACATTTGCATGATGACACAAATAACAATTCTAAGCATGTTACTTCCGTCCGAGCTGGACCAGTTTCGGGTTTAACTATTGGATGTTTGAAGCTCGAGCATTATGAAGATAAATGAAGATATCATTATTGTGAACAAATATGCTACAAATTTGCATTAGTACGGGATGTTCAAACCGCTAATATGTGATTAGACAGAGACAATCTATTGAACTGATCGTCAGACAAAAATAAAGTAGTTAAAAATATATAACTCCAACAACCCGTTTTCCTAGTGTTTCTTTGGCATATAGCAACAACAAACCGCGCCTTTGAACTTTCCACGCCCACGCTTTCAAGCTGCTGATTAATAAATAATGCATTGATGCATGTATTTTCCCTCTTTATGGCTTCCTTACCAAGTAAAGGCTAAGCCGCGGGTCATTGGAAATGGATCTGGTTTCATATCAGATACTCGATAGCTGTTTTCGAGTGCGATTAATTTTGGTGTTCAGGGGCGATTAACTTCTGTATTTGGTGCTTTGTACGACCGCCGGAGACTCCAAGCCGTGCAAAGCACCATGAACAGCAAGTGACTAAGGCCATGTCATGCAGGACCGTCTGAAAGCCCGACTCAATACCGAAATCCCGACTGAAATTTGACCGCAATGGCGTCGGAAGCGGAAATCGTTAGCGCATCTGGTGGCTAATGCGAGAAAATCGTTGCCGCATCTGGTGCCTAATACGACACCACGGTGATTAGCCACCCAGTCGGGACTTTCCTCCAGGGAGTTACCGCTGAGCTGATGGACACTTGTTACCTTGTCATGACAAATATGGCTGGCTGGCTACAATAGCTTGTACCTACTTCATGATGAAAACAAGTTATAAGCATTGACTGCTTATACAAGTCATGGACGTCAGCAAGTTACAAGCGTCATATAATCGCAGCGGCGGTGATGTCATGCCGTCCTTAATCACCGACCGCAATACAAAGCGGAAAGTCCAATTCGAATTTGACCCAGGAGGTCATACTTCCTACCTAATTATGCAATATGCACGTTCAGTAAAATAAAGTTAATTGGTGCACCAATCACGCACCTTCCTGGCTCCATTGTCCATCGTTCAGAAAATGGTGAACACGTCCCCAGCTGCGAAACTTCTCGGCAGGGTCAACTAAAATCGGTTACTACACGTACTACAGCCTCTCAGTTCATGCTGCGCTCTCGAGTCGATCGACACATCATGACATCGCACGTCATACACATCATGGCATCACACGTCATGGCCATGTCGATCTCGGTCCTCTCAGAGAAGTGGCTGTGAGATCGACACATCATGACATCACACGTCATGGGCATGTCGAGCTCGGTCCTCTCGGAGAAATGGCTGTGAGATCGACACATCATGGCATCACACGTCATACACATCATGACATCACACGTCATGGCCATGTCGAGCTCGGTCCTCTCAGATAAATGGCTGTGAGATCGACACATCATGACATCACACGTCATGGCCATGTCGAGCTTAGTCCTCTCAGAGAAGTGGCTGTGAGCGAGCCTGTGAGAGTGTCACCATTGGAGCATGCGGCCCTTGAACCACTGACTTTCAGCTCGGCCGCCGCTAACTGTGAGCGGACCGCTGTAGTGGCTGTGAGGCTTTGGACTGTGAGAGAGCCGCTGTCTGTCAGCGGGTCACTGTTGGCTGTGAGAGCCGCTGTCTGTCAGCGGGTCACTGTTGGCTGTGAAAGCCGCTGTCTGTCAGCGGGTCACTGCTGGCTGTGAGAGCCGCTGTCTGTCAGCGGGTCACTGCTGGCTGTGAGAGCCGCTGTCTGTCAGCGGGTCACTGCTGGCTGTGAGAGAGCCGCTGTCTGTCAGCGGGTCACTGCTGGCTGTGAGAGCCGCTGTCTGTCAGCGGGTCACTGCTGGCTGTGAGAGAGCCGCTGTCTGTCAGCGGGTCACTGCTGGCTGTGAGAGCCGCTGTCTGTCAGCGGGTCACTGCTGGCTGTGAGAGCCGCTGTCTGTCAGCGGGTCACTGCTGGCTGTGAGAGAGCCGCTGTCTGTCAGCGGGTCACTGCTGGCTGTGAGAGCCGCTGTCTGTCAGCGGGTCACTGCTGGCTGTGAGAGAGCCGCTGTCTGTCAGCGGGTCACTGCTGGCTGTGAGAGCCGCTGTCTGTCAGCGGGTCACTGCTGGCTGTGAGAGAGCCGCTGTCTGTCAGCGGGTCACTGCTGGCTGTGAGAGCCGCTGTCTGTCAGCGGGTCACTGCTGGCTGTGAGAGCCGCTGTCTGTCAGCGGGTCACTGCTGGCTGTGAGAGCCGCTGGCTTGGAGCGATATGAGCGGGCCGTTATCTGTAGAGGACCACTGCCTGTGGCCGGACTGTGAGCGGCCTGTGAGCGGGCTGTGAGTGGCCTGTGAGCGGGCTGTGAGCGGCCTGTGAGCGAGCTGTGAGCGGCCTGTGAGCGGGCTGTGAGCGAGCTGTGAGTGGGCTGTAAGCTGGCCGCTGGGCTGATTTTGAGGGGGCTGAGAGCGGACCGCGGTGCTGAATGTCAGAGGGCTGTGAGCGGGCCGCGGTGCTGAATGTCAGAGGGCTGTCAGAGATGGCCGGGCCGGGGCCGTGTGCGGCGGCGTCGCGCGGCGCTGCGGTAAACATTGCCGGATCATTACCGGACCGGTCCGGCCGAGCGGAGCCGCAACGGTCGTTTGTCGGCGGCCGCCGCCGTTTGAACTGGCCCGCCGCCCCTGCCGCCGCCCCCGCCCGCTCACCGACGGACGCCGCGCGCTGTCACCGGGCGGCGACGAGCGACATGCCGCTGAGAGGAGCCGGGCAGCGGAGGAATACCGCTGAGAGGAGCCGGGCAGCGGAGGAATACCGCTGAGAGGAGCCGGGCAGCGGAGGAATACCGCTGAGAGGAGCCGGGCAGCGGAGGAATACCGCTGAGAGGAGCCGGGCAGCGGAGGAATACCGCTGAGAGGAGCCGGGCAGCGGAGGAATACCGCTGAGAGGAGCCGGGCAGCGGAGGAATACCGCTGAGGAGCCGGGCAGCGGAGGAATACCGCTGAGAGGAGCCGGGCAGCGGAGGAATACCGCTGAGAGGAGCCGGGCAGCGGAGGAATACCGCTGAGAGGAGCCGGGCAGCGGAGGAATACCGCTGAGAGGAGCCGGGCAGCGGAGGAATACCGCTGAGAGGAGCCGGGCAGCGGAGGAATACCGCTGAGAGGAGCCGGGCAGCGGAGGAATACCGCTGAGAGGAGCCGGGCAGCGGAGGAATACCGCTGAGAGGAGCCGGGCAGCGGAGGAATACCGCTGAGAGGAGCCGGGCAGCGGAGGAATACCGCTGAGAGGAGCCGGGCAGCGGAGGAATACCGCTGAGAGGAGCCGGGCAGCGGAGGAATACCGCTGAGAGGAGCCGGGCAGCGGAGGAATACCGCTGAGAGGAGCCGGGCAGCGGAGGAATACCGCTGAGAGGAGCCGGGCAGCGGAGGAATACCGCTGAGAGGAGCCGGGCAGCGGAGGAATACCGCTGAGAGGAGCCGGGCAGCGGAGGAATACCGCTGAGAGGAGCCGGGCAGCGGAGGAATACCGCTGAGAGGAGCCGGGCAGCGGAGGAATACCGCTGAGAGGAGCCGGGCAGCGGAGGAATACCGCTGAGAGGAGCCGGGCAGCGGAGGAATACCGCTGAGAGGAGCCGGGCAGCGGAGGAATACCGCTGAGAGGAGCCGGGCAGTGGAGGAATACCGCTGAGAGGAGCCGGGCAGTGGAGGAATACCGCTGAGAGGAGCCGGGCAGCGGAGGAAAACCGCTGAGGAGCCGGGCAGCGGAGGAATACCGCTGAGAGGAGCCGGGCAGCGGAGGAATACCGCTGAGAGGAGCCGGCCAGTGGAGGAATACCGCTGAGAGGAGCCGGGCAGCGGAGGAATACCGCTGAGAGGAGCCGGGCAGCGGAGGAATACCGCTGAGAGGAGCCGGGCAGTGGAGGAATACCGCTGAGAGGAGCCGGGCAGCGGAGGAATACCGCTGAGAGGAGCCGGGCAGCGGAGGAATACCGCTGAGAGGAGCCGGGCAGCGGAGGAATACCGCTGAGAGGAGCCGGGCAGCGGAGGAATACCGCTGAGAGGAGCCGGCCAGTGGAGGAATACCGCTGAGAGGAGCCGGGCAGCGGAGGAATACCGCTGAGAGGAGCCGGGCAGCGGAGGAATACCGCTGAGAGGAGCCGGGCAGTGGAGGAATACCGCTGAGAGGAGCCGGGCAGTGGAGGCATGCCACGTGCGTTCATCAACTCGGCTACAGAGGCAGCAGACTCTGAGTGCCAGCGGTGGAAGGAGATGAACGTGATCTTTGAGCCACGATCATGTGTTGAAAATAATGGTCATGTACGCTCGTGGTTCAGGCAGTGAGTAAAGGAAAACAATCAAAAGCACACTCAAGTGTGCATAAATCTACCTCCTATTTGAGGCAAAGAAAGACTTTCAGTGCATATTTGTTGCAAGTTTTTCGTCAGATAACTTTTGAAGTTTTAAGTTGTTTTCGTGTACATGCTCTTTCTGCATCCTTGAATATGTATAATTATATTGCCTTTGATTATAACTGGGCAAGTAATATTTTGCTGATATGTTATATAAACCACGTCAAACGCAGGAACAGAGCAAAGCCACCAAAACAGCCGAGCGCTCGCCGGGTGCGCTCGGCTGTTTTTTAAACCATGGACATTCCGCCAAGTCATTAGTATGCGTATGTTTATCATCGCGCTAAGACCGAGGACGCAGTACAGTTTCGGCGAAGGGGCGTAACGTGGCTGGGTGCCGGGTGCGTACCCTCGGTGCCGGCCGCATGTTCAGCGGAGCGCGGCCGTCCTGGCGGCACCGCTCTTCACCCAAACACCGGGCGCCAGTGCGGCCATTCCCAGCCGAGTCCGGACAGTGGGCATACCGTGCACGGCGAACGGCCGTAAAGCAGAGGAGCGCATAAAACGGCAGCCGGCGCGCGCTCCGAGATGCCCGTCCGGCGAGGAGTTTACGGCGATGGCGCCTGACGTAATGGTGTCGCTGGAGAGGACAGCTGGAGAGGACAGCTGGGGTACAGCTGGAGAGGACCCGCAGCAGTGGTGAAAATGGCGAAAATGACCGACTGTTGTCGAAACACTCTCAGCCGGAAGATTTGACTTCACATGGCACCCCAGGGAAATAATGCATTTTTGCTAAGGTAAATGCCAGTTAATAGTAGGGAAAGCAGGCGAATCCTTGATTTTCAATGCATATTAGTTCCATGTATTATTTCGACATGAAAAAATACTTGCTGTACTTGTAATACCTCAACCAAAATTAAGGAGACACCAACTCGCAAAGAATTGTGATCATATGTTATTTACTATGATCATGCTATCGCTGGCAAGATCAGAAGGATTGACTCGTCGAAATAAAGTTTTAAGAGTAAAATATTTTCCCTCGTGTTAAATCTGTCTTCCGCCCAATGTTGTGAATACAAAAATAGGCACTTAAAAACAAAGACAAAAGTCAAGTGACTAAGCTGACGATGTTTCAATGCTCATTAGGCTTCACTGCCGTGGCATGCATCAAGTGATACAAACTATGTAGCGTTATATATATATATATATATATATATATATATATATATATATATATATATATATATATATATATATATATATATATATATATATATATATATATATATAACTATATATATGTATATATATATATATATATATATATATATATATATATATATATATATATATACATATACATATACATATACATATACATATACATATACATATACATATGCATATGCATATGCATATGCATATACATATACATATACATATACATATACATATACATATACATATACATATACATATACATATACATATACATATACATATACATATACATATACATATACATATACATATACATATACATATACATATACATATACATATACATATACATATAC
>JAXIVJ010019092.1:0-20924 GCA_036785665.1 Chirona hameri | reverse complement strand
AGAGAGAGGAGAGAGAGAGAGAGAGGACGAGAGAGAGAGAGAGAGAGACGAGAGAGAACGAGAGAGAGAGAGACAGAGAGAACGAGAGAGAGAGAGAGACGACACCGCACGTGACGCACCAGACATAATGGAAGTTTTAATAGCACCACTTCGCCGTGGCCCATCGTGTATTTTTGATTAAATGTGGTTAAATTTTAGTTAGCTTTGGCTAGGTGTAATACTTTCCCCAAATTATCTACGGTCAAGTGTTTGTTGTAAAGCTGTGCCATAGGTCTACTTTTTCACACATAATCGCAATGACACAGTTTTGGAGTTGGCACGTTCGTTACCTTACTTATATGGACATTGTGTGGCCCAGAAACTAGCGTTCCTGCGTGTTGTCGGTAATCACATATTAATTTATATAGTACCTTTACACCTTGACCAAACCCAGACAACACCAAGTGGCCCAACAACCAGACAACACCCACTGAACAGCACCCAGACAACATGCAGCGCATAGTGCAGCCTGGAGAACACCATAGAAGTGGACAGCGGGCCACTAACTAATGTTACCAAACGACCAAAGCAATATTTTCCAAAGCACACTGTCACAGCCTCAAGCATATATCTTGAATATAAAGCATACGCTGACTCACATAATAATTCTTCAAGAAATAAAAGAAAAAGAAATTAAAAATAAAAACATTTCTCGACGTTCAAAATTCACCCCCCCCCCAAAAAAAAAATGTATGTGAACCATACAATGTGACAAATAACAGTACAGTTTATAACCCAAAAGCCTGTCTCAAGGACCATAGTTCAGGTACCACATCAGGTTCAGGTCCACATTCTTACCCAAAATATGAAAATGTAAACAAATGTATTTGGTTACGATTGGTGTGCTATTTGAAATTCGATGAAGGTCCCCTGAACCTGGCGAGAAATCCTCTTCAAGCCAACAATATGCTCTCTGGATTTACGAACAACACCGTGTGTAGATACGAATGTTCAGAAGTGGCAGCTTCGGTGCCTGTTCTAAATGTGGCGCCTCTCGGGCGGCCACCCAGTGCGCGACACGCTCCCATTCCGGCCGGGACCAGCGGCCATCTGGTGTGCGCCTCTCCAGGGCAATAGACCACACGATACACCCGCTCCCGCCGCGCGTCCCGACACGCTGGTGGTCGGCCAGTGTACGCCGTCACCGTCGCCGGCGCGCCGCCACTGCCTTGAGCGCCGCGCACGAAACGAATCAGCCGCGATTGAGGTCAGCGTGAACTTACGGCCAGTTTACGGCCGGTACGGCGATGGCAGCCGGCGCTCGGCGGAACTGGGAGCCCGAGTGAGTCACTTTTTAGTGATCGAGTTCGTGACGGACGTTGATCGGCGGCTGCCAGATGAAAGCGGTGGCCGCCGAGCCGCGTCGGCTCGACTGGGTGGGAGCTGTGGGAGGGAGGGGCGAGGAGGGAGGGCGGGGGAGGTGAAACTGTGCACCGCGACCGAGACCGATCCGGATCGACAGCGGTCAGTATCGAAAAACACAGCAGAACCTGAATGAGTTTCACTTTTACGCCAACTGCCCAAACCACTCGGCGCTGGAAGTCAGCGCGGTCGCGGAGCACGGACGGAAGCCACACTCGTGAGAGCCGGCTCCGGAAACAACCTGAGTCAAACAGCATTCCCCGACCTGTTATGCAACCTCCGGCACATCTGGGTCCACTTTCGGTGGTCCCTGGGGCATATTTCACAAGTGTATACAGGTGGCGGTCGTGTTTGGAAATATCAACCACTTAGGGAGACATATATCAGTCAAAAATATAGATACTGCTTGGGGGGGGGGGGGCATCGTCCATACTTGGTTCTCCAATTTATTTTCCGGTTTTTGAATATGCTTGAAAAGTTTGATTTGGGGAAATTGTTCCCCCAAAAAAAAATTGGGGGAACAATTTTCCAAAGTCAAACTTTTCAAACATATTCAAAAACTGTAAGATATATTGGAAAACCAAGTATGGACGATGCCTCCAAAAAAAAATCAAAGCAATATCTATATTTTTGACTGACTTATGTCTCCATAAGTGGTTGCTATTTCCAAACATGCCCGCCAGCTGTATACACTTTGGAAATATGCGTCCTGGGGAACCTCCGGCACATCTGGGTCCACTTTCGGTGGTCCCGGGAAAGGTGTGTGGAAACAGTGAGGTAGCATGGCTCCCGAGAAAACGACCCGCACATTACGTGTGGCATGAGTCACATCGCCCTATACCTGACGATAATTGGGCATGACATCGCCCTATACCTGACGATAATTGGGCATGACATCGCCCTATACCTGACGATAATTGGGCATGACACCGCCCTATACCTGACGATAATTGGGCATGACACCGCCCTATACCTGACGATAATTGGGCATGACATCGCCCTATACCTGACGATAATTGGGCATGACATCGCCCTATACCTGACGATAATTGGGCATCACACCGCCCTATACCTGACGATAATTGGGCATGACATCGCCCTATACCTGACGATAATTGGGCATGACACCGCCCTATACCTGACGATAATTGGGCATGACACCGCCCTATACCTGACGATAATTGGGCATGACATCGCCCTATACCTGACGATAATTGGGCATGACATCGCCCTATACCTGACGATAATTGGGCATCACACCGCCCTATACCTGACGATAATTGGGCATGACATCGCCCTATACCTGACGATAATTGGGCATGACATCTTCCTAACTGCTCCCGGAAGGTTATCTACTGCGGTTTCCTTGTGCACGACCCGCGACATGTGTGGTTTTTGTTACTCACTCAGTGCACGTTATCCATTAAGCATGGAAATATGTATGTACTTCCCAGTGGTGACATCGCGGAAGTTGTAACGGCATAATTACATGTTTCTTCTCATCCCTCACCATACGATGTTCTTAATTAACGTAAGAACAGACGAGTCGGGCCGACATGTCTGCTTCATCACCTAGAGGCGTAGGAACAGGGGGCGGGGCAGGGGGGACATGCCCCCCCCCCCCCCCCACACACTTTTCAGCCAACCTGTTTGCTAAAATAATGTTTTCTTGGTGAGTAAAATTGTTGATAGCAAAAGGTTTTCTAAGGCGAGAAGAGCCCAAATCTGCACAGAAAACCTTGCATAGTGGGATTGGGCTTCTCTCAAGATCAAAGTTGCACTGCCCCCCCCCCCCCCAGACACACACACTTTTCCTGCCGTTCCTACGTCCCTTCCATCAGCAGCTGTCCAGGTCTGGTACGTAAGATTGCCGCTGTCCCAGCAAAAACGGTTAGAACGGCTGCCACCGACGAATGGCCCCCTTCTGTTAAAGGGAAATAATGACATTTTCCCACAAAAATGGAGTTATTACTTGAAATCGACAGACGAGACCAAAATATATTGTAAATTCATCACATTTTTGCATAAAACATTCCTACCGAAAGATATTTCAAGCTAAAGTTGATTAGCGTTCCACACATATAACGGTCGGTACTCAGCAAGTACTCGGTAACGAATTCAGAAAATTAGCCTCCCTACGCATTGCTATTTATCATGCAAGTATGCAATATGTGTCCTGCACTCTATCTTTTGCGAATATGTGCCAAACTTGTATGTACAATCAACATGCATTTGAAAAAGTGCATTGAAATCGGCAGTTTAGTTTGGCCCCGGACGGCGACCTATTTAGTGTACTTGCTGTTTAATTTGTCCAAACTTCCAACTTTTAATTAGGCAATAATTTTATTTCATTCTTAAATTTAGATCACATCATTTGTATACCATAACGGTAGCCTTAGAAATTGTTGATAAAAAAGTCATTATTTCCCTTTAAGTAAAATATTGGCTCCTGCACCCTGGCTCCTGGCTCCTGCTTATGGCTCCTGCAGCATATATCGTTTGCTTATTTGCATGGTCATGCCTGAAGTCCATGCTTCCCTCTTTCCCTGTCCCCGTGTCTTTATCTCTCTATCTCGTCTCTCCGTCTCCCTGTCCCATCTCCCCCGTCTCTCCCTGCCTCTCCATCGGCGCCCGCCTCCTAAACCCAACACCCGGCAGCCGGCGGCGGCTGGCTGCTGGCGGCTGGCGGCTGGCGGCTGGCGGCTGGCGGCTGGCGGCTGGCGGCTGGCGGCTGGCGGCTGGCGGCTGGCGGCTGGCGGCTGGCGGCTGGCGGCTGGCGGCTGGCGGCTGGCGGGCGGCTGGCGGCTGGCGGCTGGCGGCTGGCGGCTAGCGGCTGGCGGCTGGCGGCTGGCGGCTGGCGGCTGGCGGCTGGCGGCTGGCGGCTGGCGGCTGGCGGCTGGCGGCTGGCGGCTGGCGGAGGCCGGACGGTATTGAGGTCGCCCGCGACTGGCCGGCATTCCTCGGGCATCTAATCACTGATCAGCGACCATTAAACGGCCCAAATCGCACCATCCATCACACGCGTGCGCACACACACATACACACACATACACACACACACACACACACACACACTGACCGGCCGGGCGCAGCGGCTCCTCCTCCCATCACATGCAGAGGCCGGGACGGGAGGGCTCGCAAAGGGCTCACAGCCGGTACACGGCGGGGTACGGCGTCTCCTAAGCACCAGCTGCGGGAACTTCCTCACGCCAGTCATCTCAATCCATTGATCCGGGCAGGAACTGGGACACTGGTGAATTCTGACGGGCCTAGAGCGGCAGCGAAACAACCGATGCGTGCAGGTTGCCCAATTTCAGATGGCTGTGTGTTACCTCACTCTGAGTTTCTCAGCCCTGAGGTATCAAGTAAAATAATTATGCATTTATAAGCATTGTGACATTGCACAGAACAAATAGGACAGGTATGCGCTTTATATGGTACACATAACTTTGTGTAAATGTGCTAAATTGCTCAAATTCCATCTTCACATGTAATTACGGGCAAATGACAACTGGCACCATTCCCATACGGCCGCATTTCTTGCATCGTTTCAACACTCGTCATTTTTTAATTTAGCCCGAACCTTTTGAATGGAATGGAAATGGAACCTTTTGAAACGCGTTCCTGTCGTCCTGATTTCCGAGTTCAGGTTCCGCGTTAAGCATAGCTTGTTGTGCAGGCCCTGATTCCACCATCCGATCGTACAATTCTTACAAGCCGGCAGAATTTACACAGAAGCGAAAGTTTTACGTCCCCAACCTCTCCAACCATTACCAGATATAAACTGGCTAGCAATGTGGAGGTGAAATGTAGTACTGGTAAATTTACTGACTACAGCTTTTCACCTTCCTAGTTTTTTTTAACGAAAACTCACTATGGTTGCATCATCTGAAACACCATCAGGGCATACCAGGCACGGTGTCCCATGTGTTATGATATCATATGTTCTCTCATCCTTTATGGGTATGTGCAGGGCACCAGGAGCGGTCACTCTCAAGATTGACGAGACAGCACTTTAAAGGCGGTAGGCAATTGGACGATCTATGGACACCAACTGGAATGTAGTATGTCAATGTCCAATCAAGTACAGTGTTTTAATTGGATGGTTGGTATCACTAAGTATAGCCTGATAAGACGTGAACAAGCTGAAGAATGTGTCAAACGGTTAGGAAATCGGGGTGGACAGGCCAGTTCATGTCAATCACCAATGGTTCTGGTATGCCATCAGCGATCACAGGTAACAATAACACGTCACCAATTCTGGTTATTCCTCCCATACTGTCCTGACCCCGGGCGACCCCATGCTTCGACTCCTCCACTAAATCACAACATGCCATTCAGGTGCGAGGAACGTGCGCTAAATGCGAGCCAAACGCAAGCCGTACTAATCACATTTGCACACAAAACTGCGCGCACAGGCCGACGGGAACGGGCCAGTCGTATGTTCAGCAATTAACTGTGCTGAATTCAGCGATGGTCGGCGCCGGGAGACGTCACTGCTGACACGAGGGGTCAGCTGGCGGGGTCAGGTCGGGTCACGTCGGGGTCACACAGGCTGGTTATGAGAGGTCATCAGTGCCCTCCGTCGGCCCGGGATCGGTCATTCGAGCCTCTCGGTATGAGCGGAGTGGCGCCGTTACAATGGCGGTCATGGCCAGCGGGTTCTGTGGCCGGTCCGGTCAGGGGTTGGCCAGGGGTCGGCCAGGGGTCGGCCAGGGGCCAGTCAGGGGCGGTCACGACTGCAGGAGCCGATCAGGAATCGGCTGCCCTGCGGTTCAGCCGGGGTTGAGCCGGGTCATGACTACAGGTTAAGCCGAGGTTCAACCGAAGGATGACCGAGGTTCAGACTGTGGTTCAGTGCGAGGTTCAGAATGAGGTACAGGTTCCGTCAGCCTGGCAGACGGCATTCGGTCGGTAGGACAGGCAGTCTCGACTGTGGCCTAACCTGCGCCCACCTCGGGCCGGGATGCTGAGACCCGAACGCATGTAAAACACTAATTTAATTAGTTATGGTTATAGCGCCCGGTAAATAGCCTGTACCGTAATGCCTGTGTCCGAAACACAAGACAATTTACTGTACGCTTGCCGCCTGCCATTTTTGCAGACGCAGCAAATCACCAGGTCCAGGACTGCATTGTCACTTCGGGCTTTAGGAATCGATTCGTGGTGAGGATATCCCATTTCCAGGCGGTTCGCATCATCAAGCCAGTCATTCACAACAAACAAAATATGTAGACAACATAACAATACATATGTACAATGGAAAATATTTCGGATGCGACAAGCGACTGGCCAAGAACCGCAAGATAGCGGTATAATGAATGGCCAGCTGTTCAGTATTCAGTTTCTGATGTGTTATGTGACACATAATTAACACAATTACCAAACGCAGGACCGTACGGTGACATTTCTGGTCAGAGAGAGGCACGCTGTGTCTGTCGTGTCATGTTACACTTCTCACCCGTCCCACTGCGTTCCTGTCGTCCTGCGTTCCTGCGTTCCACTGCGTTCCACTGCGTTCCACTACGTTCATGTCATGCCAGGATGGAATCGGATGATGATTGGTGCTTCAGGACGCCACAACTGCGATCAGGTTAGTTATACAGCGCAGTCTGAAATACAGACAGGTCACTGGTAGCTGACTGGTGACTGGGTGATTGGGTGTTTCCTTCCGGGACCGATAATACTGAACCAGTGTCGGAAGTCAAAGAAGGCAGACAGGACCGCGACGGCAGAGGCCCCTTGGCTCCGCATAGGGAAGTCAAGGTCTGTCCCAGATTCCAACATCTGCATATTACACGGGAACTCCAGGGTTGTCCGGCTCTGCCGACAGGAGAGTGATGTCTCCATGATTAGACAGAGCCTCAAAAGGAGAGGGAGTTGCGCTGACCCGTGTATTCCGCGACGCAGCTATGGAGTGTGTCGATCGCTGACGGGTCTGTCCACGTCAGTGCCACCCAACACCAGCTACCATCACTTGCCTATGCATCCTGCCAAGCGGAAGACGAACCTTGACCTATATCCGCCCGAGTAACCACAAGCATGGGCAGCTGCTCGGGAAGTACCGACATTATCGTACGCTAGTTTGTGGTCGGATGGTGTATCGTGCCACCGAGACCCTCCGCCGACGGCGGTTCCGGTAAGGAGACCCTCCGCCGGCGGCGGTTCCGGCAAGTTAAACACCAGAGTAAGGTCGTCCCGCTCCCTCGCATGCCGGTAGCCAGAACTGAGACGAGGCGAGCTGTCAGTCAATGACAGGTTTTCACAGGTAACATGTCCTGACCTCGGTATGCCTAATGTGTGAGGCAATGAATGCGTGGCAAGTGTTCGTTCATGGCTGCGTGTAAAATCGATCACGCACCCGGCGAGGAGGAATTCAGGGCCATGGACCCACTTTTCAGCAGTTATAGTTGAGCTAAAATGCCATGCATGGAAATAATCGACATAAAATCGTCTTTCAACCTCCAGCACATATTTCTGTCGCTTTTCCTTCCTTGATCAGAGTTAATGTTTAAAGGAAAATATTCACCTTCTCCCACACAAATGGAGTTATTACTTGAAATCGATAAACGAGACCAAAATATATTGTAAATTGATCACATTTTGCATATAAAATTCCTACCGAAAGATATTTCAAGTTATAGTTGATAAGCGATCCACACTTATAATGGTCGGTACTCAGCAAGTACTCGGAAACGAATTCAGTAAATTAGCCTCCCTACGCATTGTTATTTATCATGAAGGTATGCAATATGTTTCCTGCACCTCTATCTTTTGCGAATATGTGCCAAACTTTTATGAACAATCAACAAGCATTTGAAAAAGTGCATTTAAATCGGCAGTTTAGCTTGGTCCCGGACGGCGACCTATTTAGTGTATGCGACTTGTTGATATACACCCGTATATGCAATAGGAAGGCGATGCCAAGTGCAGCATCGATGGAGTAATACATTATAATTTTGGGAAGTATACCAAAATAGGGGGGAAAACTGCCACGCTACTAACCTCATCGGGGTGGTGAATCACTGCGGCCTTACTATGACCGTGGAAACTAAAGCACCGCCGTAAAAGCGCATGTATATATATACATATATATATATATATATATATATATATATATATATATATATATATATATATATATATATATATATATATATATATATATATATATATATATATTTGGCATTTGTAACTTGCAAAAGCTACAATGCTTTCCTCTGTCCCTAAGCTCACTATTGCTGAATCTGAGAACCGTGCCAACCTGCCGGAATATGCAGCTTTAACTAACAATGTAACTCCCACATCTGTTCATAATTCACCACAGTGTCAATAGCTAGCGGTCCGGCCCGGCAGCTGTGATTCCGTCATGACTGTTCTGCTGCGGGACGGTGACTTGCAGGCCACCGCCGGCAGCAGCAGCAGCAGCAGCAGCAGCAGCAGCAGCAGCCGGCCCGCCCCGTCACCTGTTGTGGCCAACACCCTACACGGGTCTCTTCTGGCCGTAGGTGCTCCGTCCGGGAGCCAGCTCGACACTGCCCGCACCCTGCTCCGTCCGGGAGCCAGCTCGACACAGCCCGCACCCTGCTCCGTCCGGGAGCCAGCTCGACACCCATCCCGCACCCTGCTCCGTCCGGGAGCCAGCTCGGCACCCAACCCGCGCCCTGACATACGCTGAGTGACCCTATTTCCATGGGCAGTTGGAGTATTAGAATACGAGAGGAGGCTTACAATCTTGGCAGGCTGGCGAGATATGCCCACTTACATGGCCGGAAACCAACTAATCCGTTTTAGCTATCCGTTTTAAACCAGTTTAAACTGCCCATGGAAATAGGGTCACTGAGTGGCACGTCTCTTCTCAATCAATCGCGTTATAATATGGGACTAGCTCTGGAGTGTCGCAATGTTGCATCGCTTCGTTTCGATCGCATGGTCCATCAAGAACATGCGATAATGTCGTCGATCCATTCCCGGAGCAAAAATGATGGTATCCACAGGTGTTGTGAGCCTCTGATGTCTCTCCGATCGGAACGGGCAACATAAGTGAGGGATTATTCCATCCCGCCCCACACTGCGCCTGCTGCACGGATGGTCTGCCCAGCACGTCCCGGTCCGACGCAGACTGTCTCAGAGTTGGGCAAGCAGCGGCGCACGCGGGCGGTCCTGGAGCGCCACTTTCGCCTCGGCGCGGCGACGGCGACGCACCGTCTCCGCCACAGGGTCGAGACGACCCAGACCGGGCCGCCCGGGTGGTCCCAGAGACTCAAACAACGCGGCCATTTGGTAAGTGTACGGTTCCAATGACCAGGGCGAAATGACCCAAATGACGCGCACCAGGAGACCGACATACCGTCTTCTAGAGGCACATATTGACCCAGGCATTGGCAAGGACCAAGACTCACTACATTTTCAATTTTGGAATATGCGTTCCGGAAATTTGGATCACGTGCCGACGGATTTAACAAGAGATACACATATGCATGTAATTAATATATATATTTTTCTTTTGTATATTCGTGACTTACCTTCGGGTGGGTTGTCGTCGTCAGTAGGGTCCTCGCCGCCGTCCAGGCTGACGAAACGGTACTCGTTGAGGTATTCTATGAACTCCTGGCTGTTGAACGTCTCCGTGTCAATGGCGTCCTGTAAAACAGGGAGTCAGCAAGAGATCAGACTGTGCTGTCCGGGAGAGAGGCAGAGCAGCTCAGCTCATATGTATGGACTGCTCAGCTCATATGTATGGACAGCTCAGATGCTCGTACGGGCAGCTCAGATGGACAGATATCGTCCAGAAGAAATCGTAACACGTGCGAACCATCAGGCATATCCGTCCTGTCCGTGTTTGTTGTACAATGACTTACTACATCACACGCATATATTTCTTATTTATTTTCCCCCTATGTATATATAAATAACTGCAGACAGTTAAACTACGGTCATGCCGCTATACACGAAATTAGGGCCGGTAATGCAAACGAAATATGGGACGCCTGCACAGGGCCTATTTTAAGGGAAAACCACTGGGGGGGCAAAATATTTTTTTTTGTGGCATCTTTTTGTGGCAAAAAGGTACCCCCATTTTTTTTCCTCTGCGGATTTTGGCCGGTCACCTTATTTTAGTATTGGAGCTTAAAAAATCACTTTTAAATTCACAAAAAAAAATTGTGGACATTTTTCCGAGAAAAACAATTGATGGGTCAACAGACAAAAAATCACAAATCCGAGATAGCTATTTGAACGGAATGTCATTTCCTTTCTATTGACGTTTTTGTTTTGCAATTTGCTTTGAAACTCTATTTTTTACAATTTGTCAAACATTAATTTTTTCACTCAAAATGGCATGACATGACGTCATTAAAACGTTATTATCTCCCAAAATACTACATTAATTTCATTGAAATTTAGTGAGAAGATGTAGAATTGATGCAGTATAAGGTATTGAAAGTTTAACGTTGATATCTATCCCAGTTTTAGAGTTATTGAGAAAATCCGAGAGGGGACAGAATCTGCCCCCCCCCCCCCAGCAGGGCGCGTGTCACCGGGCTGCTTCAATTGCATCAGGTGCGCTGTTTTGTCTATCACAGGGTATATTGAAGGGTCTATCATTGAAAACAATGGATACATAAACAACTTCAAATTCAATCACTTGAGAGAAGAAAACACTTCTGATTTCATGAAGTTTTCTCCTAAGATCATTGTTTTTCACGTTCAGTGCAGGGAACGCGCAGGGGGGGGGGGGGGCATACTTGTATTGCATCCCCCCCCCCCCCCCCCAGATTCCTGTGTGGGGGGGGGGCATTCATTTGTCCCTCATGTCCGCTCCCTGGATCCGCCAGTGGGGGATCCAGGGGGCGGACATACCCTCTCCCTTAGTTTGTTTTTGTTGGAAATAGCGGAAAACGACGCCATTTCGCTCCGCCATTTTTATTACAACTGCTTGCCTATCAATTGCCCAGATACTTTTAATTTGTTTACCTCGGGTCTCCTCAGGTCACGTCACAAGTCAAGTCTAATGATCCCACCTCCAAAAATGTAAGGTCGTGCCGCAGCCACATTGTTTGACCGATCAATTAGATACTCACAGGATTCAATCAGGTCATAAACACCTACAATTCTGCTATTTCGGATGATTTTACAACGGTGCCCTACCAGGAATTGCGTATGTATAGCACGTGGGCCCACTCCGGCCTCATGCGGCCATAGTGGGCCCACATGCCATCCACACGCAATTCCTGGTTGGGTGACCTAGGGCGAAGTCTATTTTGTGACCTCCCAATTATAAGTCATTGGGAAACATGAAAATGCATATAAATCCAAAGGAAATTGCTAAATTTGTCCAATTTTCACCAGTCCCGCATCTTTTGCAAAATACAAAGATCCAGTGGCGGATCTACGGTTGGGCAAAATGGGCAATTGCCCCCCCCCCCAAACCGCCTGAAATCGGCGCAAGATTGACACATTTCCTGATATAGAAGAAAATCTAAGCAACCTTTACTAAGGAAAGTTAGCTTTAACCCTCGCCCGGGTAGGGCAAAATCACTACGTGTTCGGGTAGGGGGTTGGTACGACCCCCCCCCCCCTTTAGCGTTTCGCCCCTAATTGAGCTAGAGCTTCGATTAAAAAACCGAGCGTGCTGCTTGTGACGAGAGGAAGCCGCTGATATCCGATTTTAAAGTCTTGGGTCATTAGGTGACCTCTGAGGTCATGTCAATGACCCAAAAGTCATACAAATTGTAAATGCGTATAATTTGAATTGTATTGAGCTAGAATCGTGAATGAGCATATCATAATGATTAATGGGTGCCAAATTTGAAATCAGCATCACAAAATGTCCTAGAAACTGCCAAATTCCAAAAAGGTCAGGTCAGGTCATCTGAGGTCAGTGACCTCGGTTGACCTGTGGAAGCCCATGACCCCAGTGTAACATATAGTTATATAAAATGGATGCCAAATTTGAAATCAGCGTCACAAACTGTCCTAAAAACCGCCAGAAGCCAAACAAAAGTCATCTGAGGTCATCGGAGGCCAATGACTTCGGTTGACCTTCGAAAAGGTCAATCGAGGTCACAATCTCAGTGGAAACCATAACTGTCACCTGGAAACATCTGTGCATATGTTCCTGAACAACAAATACTGAACAACAAACTGCACAAGTTACAAGCATCGATACTACTCGGTTCAGCGCAACATGACATGACTTTGAGAAAAAGGTCATAGGTTACTGGTGATGTGGGTTAGAACATCACAATTAGAGTATGTGTCAAATTGTTCAAAAGTAGGAAACTGAAAGTTTCATCATAATCGGTTGGAAACTACGCAAGTTATTTCTGAAAAACCGAGGGGTGGCATCCCCCTACCCGGGCGAGGGGTTATATAAGCTATCAATGCATAAGCAAGACAAATCCGATGCGTTTTCAGAATTGTGTGAGACTTTTTTGTATTCCCTCCTCCCCAAACCACCCGTTCTGGATCCGCCAATGCAAATATCCATTTGGTATTTGTATCCTGCGACCTCCACAAGGTAAAATCTATTCACCCTTAGGTCATTCCGCAGTTATTTTTCTTCCATAACTTTTGTTTTACTGGACCAGTAAGGCGCCGTAGTTGGCGATGAACGAGCGAACGCGAAGGAAATGTATGATGAATTCCAACTCGATCAGGGAAGTAGTTTCTGAGATACAAATACGTGGTGCACACATGCGCACGTGCAGAAGCAACCCCACCCCTTACTTGTGGGAAAGTAGCGGATGAGAGATCTCTAGCCACACACCACATTTGAACACAATCGGCTCAGCAGTTGGGTGCCGGACGAAAAGTCGAATGGCAAAAAGTAAACGGATGTTAAGTAAGTAAAGGGACATTTAGTCAATAGTAAAAAGTCAAAAGTCCTAAAAGTCGGCGGGCAAAAAGTCGACGTGGAAAAAGTCAACGGTGAAAAAGTCAAACGGATAAAAAGTCAATTGCCGAAAAGTCAACAGGGTAAAAAGTCAACTGTCAAAAAGTCGACATGGAAAAAAGTCGACGGACCAAAAGTCAAACGGATAAAAAGTCAAGTAACAAAAAGTCAACAGGGTAAAAAGTCAACAGACGAAAAGGCAAAAGGGTAAAAAGTCAAAAGATAAAAAGTAAACGGACGGAAAGTCAAGGGGTAAAAAGTCGACGTCCCTAAAAGTCAAAAGACGAAAAGTCGAAATGGCAAAAAGTCGAAAGATAAAAAGTCGAAATGGTAAAAAGTCAACGTCGCTAAAAGTCAAAAGATGAAAAGTAGAAATGGTAAAAAGTCAACGCCGCCAAAAGTCGAAAGATGAAAAGTAAAAAAACGTAAAAAGTCGAGATGGGAAAAAAACGTAAAAAGTCAAATAGCAAAAAGTCGACGTCGATAAAAGTCGAAAGATGAAGAGTAAAAAGGTAAAAAGTCGAAATGGCAAAAAGTCAATGACGATAATCAGTTCATTTTGCCCATTAAATTTTCGTCTCTTGACTTCCCGTTCATTCCATTCTTTTCTTTGGACTATCCGACTATTAACCCGCCATTGACTGGTGAAGGGGGGAGCGTTTACCCCCCCTGATGAATTTTCGTAATAACTCAGAAACCAATAGGGCTATCAACGTGAAACTTTGGGTACCTTCTTCGAAATCACGTTTACGTCTTCTGTTAAAAAATAAAGAAATTTCGTCTATTTTTGTTCTCGGTTATAGCGAATTTAGTGACGTCACTACACACGAATTTTACACCAAAATCAGTTAAAATGTAACAGACCGTACAAATGCCATTTTTTAAGCAAAATGCAATAAAAAAACGTCAAAACATAGCAAATCGCAATGGCTACGAAATGGCTATCTCGGATTTTCGAACATTTTGGTTTTTGACCCAAAAATGCAAAAGAAGTTTTTTTGGGGAAAATGCCCACCAAATCAAATTTTTAAAAGATATTCAAAAAGCCGGAATATATGTCAGAGAACCACATATGGGAAACTACCATACCAAATTTCAGAATGATATCATCATGTTTGACTGACTTATGGCATATAAAGTATTGGTAACTCATGACGCCTCCTGATCCGGCGCTCCTCACTCGCAGCTGGTCGCTGCCGAACTAAAGCTTGTTATTGCAATCAGCACTTCACATGACCGGACACCGTGTCGGGGACGGGTGATACCGGAGATGGCTGGAAGTTACCGGGAGCCAACTCAGCGCAGCGGAGAGAGCAATAGCGGTGATAGGTATTTACTTCCGGTGGAGTTTAACACGCGCCCTGGAGGGGGGGGGCGAAATCCGCCCACCCCTCCGGTTTTTCGAGGATAGCGCAAAAACGGCGGCGCGCAGCGCCGCCGTTTTTTGTATACCTGTTTAGAAATGAACTTCCCGAATTATGTAAAATTCTTGGCCTCAGGTCATCTCAGGTCAGGTCACCCGACCAGGTCACGTGATGACCTCAACTCCAAAACGTTCGCAGTAGTACCACAGCCACAGTTTTACGTCGATCGGTTTCAATCTTGCAGGACTTCATAAGGTCATAGATACCAACAATTTGTTTATCTCGGATTTCTAATATCGGTGACCTAAGGTCAGGTCAATTTTGTGACCGCCAACACGGTTTTATCAATAACTATTGACATAATGAAGATAGAGAAGAGAAAACAGTACCAATATGTTTGTCTCGTCGAGACACGTCTCCCAATATGCAACATGACCAACTTGGGTCACCACTTGACCTTGACCTGAGGTCAAATTTCTCAGTTAACCTAACCCGGTCACCATGAATATGATTCGAAGCGCCTTGACAAGACACATGCGATGGCGTAAACATTATTGCTTTATCTTTATAAGGTAATAGTTGATTTGGGGAAAACAGTTTTAAAAACGAAATCACCTTTTTGACATTCGATGACCTCTGGAGCCTAAACTATTGACCTGAGCTCAAATCTGAGGACACCTATGTCGATTGCATTTGTCAATGACTTTCGATTTTTTTTCCGTTTGCTGCTACCTATCATAGTTCCCGAGATATTTGGGGGTGTTCGAACCGAAGTCTTGAAAACTTGAAAATCTGACCCTTGATGACCTCTGGTGACCTCAATATTGACCTGATTTTTTTTTAACGAAATACTTTCGAAAGAGCTTGTCTCGAGCTATCTAACGTCGTTTCCCGCTTGTCGCTACGTTGCGTGGTTTTCGAGATCATAGGGGGGGCGAAATCCCCCCCCCCCTCCAGGGCGTGTAATTATCAGAGGCCCTCCAGGGCGCGTGTTAAACGCCATGCAATGAAGATATCTTTTTTTTTAGAGCGGTAACAGCGTAAATAGTTAAACTGATCGTTAGCACATTGTGCATATACCTGCCTCTGCCACTGTGCAGTTGACGAGACGCGACAACGCGCCGCAGCCGACTCGGTCGGTCACAGGAACGCCGATTGGCTGAAATCTGATCTGCAGGTGCTCCAATGCCCCAATGGCGAGGATTCCCATGAGGCTCTAGTAACATTTCCATGAACCGGATCGACCTGACCGTACATGGTGGCTGGGGAGGGGGTTACTATGTTAGCATTTTACTCATGCGACTTGTATGCTATGCTAGTGACTTGTATATCTACTTGACTTTTATTTTTTCGACTTTTGTCGTGTTGACTTTTTGCCACGTTGACTTTTTACTCATTCGACTTTTTGGGATTGACTTTTATCGATTCAACTTGTTACGATTTGACTTTTTGCGAGTTGACTTTTTGCCACGTCGACTTTTTGCCATAGCTAAAAGTCCCATTGACTTTTAGCTATGGGACTTTTTACGATTTGACTTTTGGCGTGTTGACTTTTTGCCATGTTGACTTTTTACCTTTTCGACATTTTACCTTTTCGACTTTTTACCTATCGACTTTTTATCTTCCGACTTTTTGTCTTTCGACTTTTTATCTTCCGACTTTTTATCTTTCGACTTTTTACTATTCGACTTTTAGCGTGTTTACTTTTTGCCATGTTGACTTTTTGCCTGTTGACTTCAGGCAAAATGTTCTTATGTTCTTATCATGACTTTTTACCTTTTAGACTTTTTATCTTTCGACTTTTATCCATACGACTTTTTATTATTCGACTTTTAGCGTGTTGACTTTTTGCCATGTTGACTTTTTACCTTTTCGACTTTTTGTCTTTCGACTTTTATCTATACGACTTTTTACTATTCTACTTTTAGCGTGTTGACTTTTTGCCATGTTGACTTTTTACCTTTCGTCTTTTTATCTTTCGACTTTTAGCGATGTCGACTTTCTACCCCTTGACTTTTCGTCCCTTGACTTTCCGTCCGTTCACTTTTTATCTTTTTACTTTTTACCCTGGAATCCAGCAGTTGCCCCCACCCACTCCAAATTGTGTGGCGACGTTCCTGATCCAACAACCCCCGATCTCCCCCACTCTGCCGCTAATGAGCAATTGTTCAAAGAATATTGAAATTCGAGATATTCCGGAAATCTTTAAAGATACTTATTTTGGCTGGGAAATACTAAAACTTAGAAATATCATGCAATTTGCATTGGATTTGTATACATTTATCACCAGGTAAGCATATTTTATTTTAATTGAATACCTATCAAGCGAAAAATGACATGGAAATACTGAAATCAGGGTGGGCAACATTTCTTGACTGGGGGGGGGGGGGGCAAAACGGCTCACTGGGGGGAATTTGCCCCCCCCCAGTTAACATGTTAAAATAGGCCCTGCGCCTGCACTGTATACTTCAACCCGGCTTATTGTGGCTCGGTAGTCAAACAGTCCAGTAACGATGCTTTCATCATGGAAGTCTGGAAGTGATGCTGGTGAAAGTCTATCAAAGTGTTTTAGTCGTAACCTCCACCGGGAGAGCAGCGAGTCTACGCCGTAAAACCAAAGAACACAAAACAACACCAAATGAACCAGATGCTACCAAAGCCTTAAAACCGTGATAATTTATTCCGATGAGATTTACCGCTGCCTTCCGGTCTGACTCAAAGCAAGATTGTATAGGTTGCCAATGAAAGGGTGTGGCCGCGATTCATGTTTACAGCTCGGTAACAGCGCGTATATTTTCATGGTGGAATATGCATTGGGCCGACATGATCCGAATGGAGTTTACGAATTTCAGATACGAAAATTATTTGTGCGCATTCAACTGCAGCATAAAAGCCCTGGCGATTGGCGAATGACCGGAATGCCAGCTACGTTTCCCGTCCCAGGAAAATCATTCCGCCATTGACTGTCTCTGCTGAATGACATTGACTAAGTAGGACCTAAGTTTCCCCCGGTTTTTTAACCCTGACCCCTGGTTATCTAAAATACTAACCACAGTTGTGTTCACAATTTGTCTTACATTCTAAAAACCCTTAATTGTATAACGCATAAACCAACTCCGGCAATATCGGCGACATTTTTGTGCACGACAGCATACAACAGTATTTCACGACAGGTGGGAACGCTAATGAATTGAGGATGTATTAAACAATAATTAAGATACGCATAAGCCAGCGCCGGCAGCGGCGGTTCAGACGGCGAAACATCGCCACTAATGCGCCGGAACTGTGTCGGAACACAATGGCGCCGGCCGCGACCGGCCACCGAGCGGATCTCCATGCTATTCAGTCGGCGAAATGTTATTGATGAACACGCCGAAATCCAGTCCACCTGGAGTCATAACGGTGCTGTGAATAATTGTTTGACGATTCCCTCTGCTCACACGCTGTATTCAGACAGTGCAGGCATTGGCCGCTTAAGAAGAAGACGATCACTGACTATATCATTTTATTAAATTATCATGTAATATTTCGGTACCTTGACACTTGCAGACGATCCTGAGCAAAAAGACCTGGGGTAATCATCATGGTACATATGAAACCGAAAATGAGACGAGAAATACCTACGTTAGTGCACGTTCGTATTTTAATTTGATGATTTCATTAACGTTTTGTTTTACAATTTAGTCGCCCGAATATCAATGTATCTTATGGACAATGAGACAAGATGTGAAAATAACGGTAGCTCCTGGTGTTTGTGCCAGTGCTCTGACGAATTGATTTGTTGTATCATAATATTTATAAAGCGCTAAACTGGGATAAAGAGGATACTAAACTGGAATACCTCATATCTATGTCATAAACCGGTATGCTTAAAAATACGAGTACATAATTGTATTTAGCCGTCTGGCTCCATTGGTCACAATCGTCTTTACCACAACACCTTTGCCAAACCCAACGACAGGTCTGGCGGCTGAACTGAACACTTTTACCGTCGGGATCAGTGACGGTGAGCGTCCGATTCAGTATTCCCATCAGAGACTCATCGTGGCAAAGCTTTGTATTGCCGACCAGCCACAAAGCCTGGCCCCGGCCATCACACACGCACGTGAAACACACACAATGAAGGTGTTCTCCGGCTCAGCGTGGAAGCTCTGCATGTGCAGCAGCCGAGTCCAGGCGCATTCGAAGCTCAGTCACGTGTTCAGCTGGCTTGGTAGAAGAACGTTATATTAGCTCGGGAGATGGTTGTATGCAAATCACGTGTGCGCTGGCATGGCGAGGTTGCTTCAGCGCCAAACGTGACGGGAAGGAGTCAGCTGGTGAAATGCCGGTCGGTTATTCAATACAGTCTGTACTGTATAATGACGGTTTAAATAGATCCACTGACGTCATGGAAAATGTCGGCTGTATTACCAAATGACAGCTCCATGAAATGTGGCGTGCGAGTTGGGCATAAAAATGCAAGCTAGTCACATGTCCAAGCCCAGTGAACGTCAATGTAGCCGAACAAGTGAAGCTGAAAGGGAAGTGATGCGGTCCAACAAGGTGTGTGTAGACGGTCGATGTATCAGCACAAGACGGTTACACATGTATATCATAAATACATTTCGTTGGATGTCCACGACCTGCGGCTCTGTTGTGATCTCCCGTTCCCGGAAATGGTTGTGCTTTACTGATGTAAATTTCAGACACCTGGCGTCATTCTTAGCCCCTTCCTACACCATTCACTTAATGACATCTATACGTCGCAAAGTAATACAGCAAAAGGACTGAACCAAAGCCAGCGCCGGGAGAGAAACAATAGCGCTTTGTGTCCTCTGGGATACACGGCTTTGCCGAAGACGAGTCATAAAGCCGGCATCCTGATTACCTATGCCCTGCTGATTTAAGGAGCGGGCGTCCCACAGGGAGGGCTTCCGGAGTCCGTTACCTCACCGCTGCCCGAGGACGCGAGGGGAGGGCCGGCCTCTCCGCGTGTGTGCCTGTTACCCAACACCAGCGCCGCCGAGCTCCGTCCCTGCTGCTCGTCAGTCTGCCCCAGGGTACATAGTCTACCCGCCTGCCTGACCAGGGGAGGGCCCGGCCTCTCCGTGTGTGTGCCTGTTACCCAACACCAGCGCCGCCGAGCTGCGTCACTGCTGCCCGTCACTGCTGCCCGCCCGCCTGGCTGGCCAGGTGCGTTGCCAAATTTACGACCATGACTGTGACTGTGGTCGCACGGCGACTGGGCCGGAGGCTATATACAGAAAGTTCCCCTCTCTCCCGGTCAGCGCCGCGCCGACGGGCCGTCGGCGGCTCCCCCGTGAGAGGCCAGAACTCCGGCCAGAGGCCGGGCTGCGATCCGCCACCAACTGCGGCAACTGAGCTGCGAGGCGACAGCTCACCGACAGCGTCACTCAACTCAGCTGCGACAGCTTACTGACAGCGTCACTCAACTCAGAGGCGACAGCTCACCGACAGCGTCACTCAACTCAGCTGCGACAGCTTACTGACAGCGTCACTCAAACTCAGAGGCGACAGCTCGCCGACAGCGTCACTCAACTCAGCTGTGACAGCTCGCCGACAGCGTCAGCTCGACTATGAGAGTTCCTCGACAGTGTTACCGCAGCACCAATGCATGGCTGTCGAATCCCATTGAGCCACGCATCATGGGGACAGATGAGGACAAAAGGAAACGTCCCCTTCCGGTCTATTCAATACAAAAGCATAATAAATAAGCTGTTCATCTCGAATCTCTCGGGACAGCAGGGTCCATGGCTTTAAATACATGACCTGCTATTCCTTTCTGTAGAATACATCATAAACTTCCGATGACATTAACATGAACATATTCGTTTTAGCTCGTCATCTTTTCAGGATGCAGACACAGCACAGCAGGAAAAAGCGTCGCCTTAGGCTGAAGGTGGGGAAGATGTACATGACTAGCAGCCATTTTGTACGAACGTCACGCTTGATAAACGGCGTTCAGTGGCCAGTGCTGTTGACGCGTTGATATAGTCATCGCCGTAAGTTTGACAACGCACTTCGGCAGACATGCAATGAGAAAGCGTATAATATATTGTCTCTGTCTGTTCAGTAAATTTCAGAAGAATTGAAGCTGACACCATCAATCCAAACTCCTGGCTCCAGGGTCAGGATTATGAATCAGTTTGCTGACACGACAATCCCTGTGTCCTGTATCGCGCACGCAACTGCCGGCGGTACCAACTGCCAGCACCGCCCACCACTGCCTGCGCTGCACGGTTAGCCGCCGCCCCCTCGTG
>JAXIVJ010019091.1:0-20931 GCA_036785665.1 Chirona hameri | reverse complement strand
ATATAATAATATATATATATATATATACTATATATATATATATATATAATATATATATATATATATATATATATATACTATATATATATATACTATATATAATACGTCCAGCAGCTTTCCACTTTGGTCATTTTGCCATATTTCCAACAAACTGCTGTTTCTTTCACCGTATAAGTCGAAATGGTGTGGTACACAAATTTGAATGCTCCCTTTTATAGTTTTAGCAATTAAAATGGATGTGAAAATTAAAATGAAAGTCAAGCATATGCTATTCTTGGTAGCTTCTTAATCAATATAGCCAATGACTTTCAGGTATCATGGAAATTTACATTATGCTACGAGTATGCAGCGTAGGCAGAGTAACGATGCAGAGTAGGCAGACAAAAAACTACTTGGCATTGAATATAGAAACATATTTTTTTATATATTTTGCTAAATGTCATGACATGTTTATTACACTGTATATCGTCATGGTTTTTGAATTGTGGCTATAAGACTGAACGCGTTTAATTACAAACTTTAGGTTAACGCAAAAACCTACCGTTCAGGCAGATTTTACCAAACAGGAAACATGAGTCCTTCCCAGTCTGAACTAACTTCACCCATGCATATCTGCATAGCTGACGTCTTTCAGCACCGCTGAGAGCAAATGAGACTAGTTAGGCAGTGGAAGCGTGCAGAATATATAGCCACACTCGAAGACCCTTCCTCTCCGCGTGCGGGCCACTCCATTCATGTCGTTGCTCCCTTTTCTTGTCGCGGATTGTCCCTTTGTCCCCGGCAGAGAAACAGCCGAATTCGGGCGCCACAAAAACCCGCCTTGCACCACCGCCACCACCAGCCCACGCATTAGTATGCACGTATTAACCCCAAACGTCCATGTGCACGGAGAAAAATGGCCAAATGGCTGAAATAATCGACCAGCAAAGGGCCTGCCGGTGGATTCCGTCGGAAAAACGATAATAGGCAGATGTGTAAAAACGAAGGTATTCGGACGATTATGATCTAGTGTGTCCTGCGGGCGGCTTATTTACCGAATTGGGGCCTTTGGTCGGCCGCTGAGATGAGGTAGTGCGGGATGAATAAGCAGAAATAACACCAAAGCCAGCAGGATGGGAGGCAGCGGAAAAACAGGCACGCCGGTAAAAACGCCCCACGCCGGAACAGGTCGGCAGCGCTAGAGGTCGCCACTCGCTCGAGTCGAATGAGGCGCACCGCCAGGTAAAAACAGATACGGTGACTTTGTGATTGTGACATGGGCCAGAAAAAGGCGGCGACGATGGGAAAAATTACAGAGTCGCCGCGGCCGCTCGATACACGCTAATGCCTCCTGTCCGGCGTGTCGTCCAGCGGCGCACTGCGCACTCGATACACGCTAATGCCTCCTGTCCGGCGCGGTGTCCAGTCGTCCAGCGGCGCACTGCGCGCTGCAGATGCCGCGTGGAAAGTTGTTGGAAAGTTGTTGGAAAGTTGTGGGCAGACTTAGCGCAGTCCGGAGACGGTGGACTGGAATGAGTCAGGGAGAGTTGGGGCGGCGTTTTTGCCACATAACGGTGCGGGCGTTCTTTCGGAGAGCAGGTTGGAGCTATTTGCCGCATTCTTTTGGCCGCAGAGGCGACGAAGATTGGGCAAAGAAAAGGCGGTTCAGGCACATTAAGGCTAGGGAGTGGGGCAACAGGGCGTTTCAAAAACTGGCACGAGCTTATGCAAGCCACCCGGACGCCTTTTCTCATTTTGAAGATACTTCTTTAGTTGTAGGTATACTTCCGAGCAGGTACTAGGCCATTTTCTACTTGTAAATTTTATTCACGGAAAGACATAATGTGGAGTTATAGTTTTAATTACGTTATAATCTGGACGTTCTCCACAAGAGTAACCTATCTAACGTAATTCTTATGAACGATCGCTGACGAAGATTCGTAAAATACATATACAAAGCTACGAGTCCGAACGACTTAACTCTTGTGGAGAAAGTCCAGATTATAACGCAATTAATGTAAATTTAATATTACATATTCAAACAAATACGGAAGTGCGTACAATATATTTTTTGAATTTATAATAAAATATCTACTGGTGTACGCTTAGACAAATTTCCTAATATGTAACATCACAGCATCGCTGGACGTTTTAGCTATACTCAATTACCAATCAATCAAGCGGTTCAGTGATGGGACCACACGGCGCCAATCATAACACACACCGTGATAGCGTATCATGTTATACAAGTTGTTTCTCGGATTTAGCGGCGAAAACTCGTGCACGGTGCAGCCGACCAGAAAACACGGCCTGCCGCTGTGCAGTTGTGCAGTTGTGCAGTTGAGCATGTCGGCTCGTGACGTCACAACTAGTGGCGCGGGCCGCGCGGCGGTTCCAAGACTTCCCAATCCCGTCCGATCGTCTCCACCGCTCAGCAACGACCACAACTGGAGCCTGCTGGAGATCTGCACGCGCCCGCGGGTGTACCCCCCCCCCCCCCCCCCCTCCTGATCCAGTCTATGAGTCACCCCAGGGGGGGGGGGGGGAGGACGGTCTACTTGGTGAGATAACTGGGCTGAAGTCACCAGGCTTGAACGGCGGTGGTGGCGACTGACCCCGGGCGCCAGCGGCTGGACGGATGCCGATTGTTGCCCGTCGGCGGCCCGTGTGCCGCCCCCGCTCCCGCCCCTGCCGCCACCCGCCGCCGCCCTGGTGCCGCCCTGGTGCCGCCGCCGCCGCGCCGCCGATGCAGCCTCCGATATCGCCGCCCCGTTCTTGCAGCCGACGCCATCCTGTTCACTGCCACTGCTGCGCAATGTCGCCGCAATGTCGATATCGAGGTATAACCGACAGTGTGGACCTCTGACGTCCATGAAGACCGACAGTGGGGACTGGAGATGCAAATTTCAGGACCACGGAGCCGGCGCCGGGCCCAATTTCAGGCCCGGCGGGCCTGAAGCTGTGTCTGAACTCAGACTTGCCGGTCTCATGCCGGGCTCAGCACACATTTTTTTTTTTCAGCAAAAAATATTATCAATAAATACAAACAAATATTGGCAGAACATCCATGCTTAAAGATCATGATAAATTGGAATAAAAACACTTCCAACAGTAAAACACCATCATAGCAATGTTACAGCTTAAAAAATAAAAGTGATAACTAGTACGACTAAGGACACACTAGTGAAACTCAATAAATCGAACTACAGGGTGATATATGATCAATTCATCAGCTCATTAACTGCAGCAGTGTGAGTGCAGTCAAACAGAAACAACAACCCAAATCATATCCCACCGTCATCACCAGTAACTAGGTGGGGAAGAGCATACAATTTTATATTTAGTCATACCATTACCCCGGGTCACCCCTGAATATGTTTGTTTTCTTCTGCAGCTGGATAAAGTCACTTCAGCTGCAAATTTTGTGGCTACTCTGAATCTTATCAATCATTTGTAAGTGATTTGTAATAAAAACAGCTTAGTGGCAGCATGACTGCATACAACTGCAAATGGCATGGGAGATAGGGTCAGGGGTGGTAAAAATAGACTATGGTTCTCCGACCAAAACGAAAGTTGGAAAATGGTTCTCCAGCAACACTAATGCAATATCGCTCGTTGAAGCAATATTTATATTTATACTCTTGTGAAATATTGGCTATACATGAAAATATAAAGTTGCAGAAACTCTGATAAGCTACTCTGTAGCTGATGCAAGATTAAAGAAATTGTAAAGTTATTGAGGCCCCTATAGAAGAAGAGAGTATAGACAGGTCCTAAGCAATATTTGTCATTTAATGTGAATTTTTATATCATTTATGACAGACAGAAAAGTGTGCCAGTAATACCAAAGCTATGACGTCACCAAAAATGATACATAAAGAGACATAAAAGAGAAGTGCAACAAAGAGCCTCCTGGGTCCATCCGAGGTTGCCCCCCCCCCCCCCCCCACACACACACCAGTATCGCCCCTTCAAATCACCTTACTCTACCTGCATAAAAGAAGGCTAATCCCACGAGTATTTATGAACTAATCCCTTCTCTGTAAAGTATTTATCTAATCTAATTTTGAAGGAAGCAAGTGTCACTGCATCAGCGACATCCCCTGGTAGCATATTCCAATATCCTACAACCCTTCTACTGCAAAATTACTGTCATAGTCTAGTCCTACTTTGTTTCATAATGAGTTTATGCTGATGACCTCTACCTCGATTTTCCCTATTGAACTCAAACATTCCCTTTAAATATCCAGAATGCTGACCATTTACAAATTTGAAGACTTCAATTAGATCTCCTCTTAGCCTTCTATATCTAAGTGAAAACATACCCAATTTCTTTAATCTATCTTCATAAGGTAAACTACCAAGACAATTAACCATTTTTGTTGCCCTTTTTTAACTCCTAACAACCAGCAATCTTTCTCATATGTTGGAGACCAGGCTTGTACACAATACTCCAAATGTGGTATAACGTATGCACAATACAGTTTTGTTATGAGCTTTTAATTGTTGTAAATGTACATAATCATACATAACCAATCATAACCATAACCATAACTACATAACTAATAACCAATCATACGATACATAATAAAACTTGACCTAACATTTACAGCAATTAAGGGTCACAGGGACCCATGTTTAGAACATGCCGCTCACATTCGCTCGCTGCGCTGCAGAACCTACCAGGGGCTGTCGCGCCCCTAGACCCCCAGACCATCTCATAGACAGCATGGGTGGAGCTTTTCAGAGCAAGTTGGTGGGGCAAAATATCATATTGGATGGTTGCTTTGCATAGCTGAGGTGAAAAATTGAACAGTTTAACACTAGGAAACCTTCAAATCTGACAAATTTGGTCGGGCAGAACATACAAATGGTGGGGCCAAAATCAAAGTTGATGGGGCAGTCGCCGCACCAACTTGGGGGGGGGGGGGGTGAATTACTGAACCGAACGTCAAATACAAACAGTTTTTAATTTAATCAGACTTTTTACAGGTAGGGTAGACAACATTAACACCAGACACATCCTAATGCCATACTTTTAATGCTATTGGTGATGAAGTCGATACCGACACACTACATCACCAATAGCATGACAAGTATGTTGTTAGCGCGTGTCCGGGGTTACAGTTGTTTACCGTTTTCCTCCCTTCAAACTGACAACCCTTTGCCTGGGATGACTTTCAGACACCAACACACCACCAAATACCAATAACATGAAAGTTTGATGTCTTGAGATGTTCCAAATTACCACAACACCATGCGACCACCAGTAACGTGCCAAGTCTGATTTGTTGACATGTTAAGTTTACCCTACTTGCTATGCGATTTATTTTATCCACTTTTTGAGCAACTATATTATTAATTATGTTAACTTAACCTTACCTTGAACTCTGAAGAAGGAGGTGCTTCACAGCATTGCTAAAAAAATGGCATGCGTCGCTTCCGAAAGCGACGATCGCTCCAAATCGAGGGTTTAAAATGCTGCCATCATGCGTCCATAGTTATTGGTCAACAATCTAAAATTATACTCTGGGTTTCTATTTTTTTTCTCTCCAAAATGTATACCATTTCATAGTAGTTACAGACAACTTGGTAGTTTTGTATGGTCTATAAAAACAACTATATTTGTGGTATAATATGCTGCCCAACTAATATCACTGTTGCTATGTGGGACGCGTTTTTTTTTTTTGTAGACTGGGACGCGTATTTTTTTGGTAGACTGTGCATTTTCATGTGTGAACCAATTCAGTAGAAATTGACCTCGAATATCCCACGATTCGATGTAAAAAGCACACGCATGCAAAAATGCAGCATGTGGCTCCTCTGATGGATCATTTGCGATGAAAAAATAGCCAACCTGGCAAGAAAAAGACACATTTTGTTCTCCGACGTCGTCCAGCATGACGGGGCATTTTACCACCCCTGGATAGGGTATGATAAAGTGATCTGTTGAATATGGCTCATTTTGTACCCTCCTTTCCATATTCCGATTAATCAAAATCAAGTATGGAACAAAACCACCTGCCTATGAAAATGCTTATTGTTAATACTATTGTAAATACATATTACTGAGAAGCGAAAATATTTATGGATACATATTTATTTCTGTACATGAGAAAAGACATATTCAAATCATATCATTGGTATAAACGTCGTTTCACTCCTCCAAGTTTGCGGCCGAAGCGCTTTAATAATAACAGCACGCGAGAAAAAAAAAATCACGAGGAATTTAAGGTTCAATTGCAAAATGCAAATGCAATGCAAATTGCTGAAAGCGCTTCTGCCGCAAACTTAGAGTGGAACGAGGTATAGTGAACAAATCAGGCGCGTCGCCACGAAATTTCGAGTGGAGGGGGGGGGGGGGGGGGGGCGGACCCATAAGTCCATATTTTCCCGTCAACAATCAACATTATGGTACGCACTAGTGATGTCATTTTCAGACAATTCCTCAAACTTGACCAAACCGATATAAATTTCATTGTAGCTATGCTGACCGAAAACTGAACCCATTTTTCCCAACCCGAAAATGACCGATTTTTGACCAACTTTCAATATTGGTGTGAGAGGTTGGCAAGCGTAACTTTGCATATGCAGGTTCATTTTTTAGGGAAAGAAATACCTCAATAATACATAAAGGAAACAGTTCACATTTAACATTGGGTTTGAGTTGAGATAGCCAAGTTGTAATCCATGCATGCTCGAAAATGGACTTGAGAAGCTTTTACATCTTCATTGAAACCCCTTAATTAATAAAAATTGAGTCCTAGAAGTCTGAACGGGTATCTTTCGTTAAGTCTCCCATCGCTGATTGGCTGATTTGACGTATGATTATAACGTATGGCTTGGGGAATAAGTATTATAAACATTGAAATATATATATAGCGCTGGACAAGAACATGCTATTTCAGTACCTTGTTCCCTTCATTGCACGAATGAACTTTGAGAGATATATCGCTAAAATCGTCTATAAACACTTATCAGCAATATTCTTAGTGTAATTATACGTCACGCACGTGCGGATTTCCTGAGTTCGCATTAATTCGCTCCATTCAGAGGAAAACATCTGAATTGGAACCAAATAACTGATACTATAATTTGCTTTTCAGCGTTCATATACAATATACATGTCTATGGCCTACTGGTAACATGATAATTCATTTCTAGCTTTTCTCAATCATTTCTGAGATTTGTTAAAGGTGGACTGTTTCCTTAAATAGTATTGATGATCAGAATCCAAATGAATTGCCTGACATTCTTATTTCCCAGCTGGATACCTGCAGAACATGCCGAACTTCCTGCAAAAAAGGTAGCCTGTCTGATGCATATCGCTGACTTGCTTGACCGAAACATACCTAAAATTTGTTCTCTGACCAACCAATAACCGATTCGGTATTATAATGTTTTGGTTATACTAAAATTTGGGTTATCGAATGACATCACTAGTACGCACGCATTCAGAAGAGTCGACTCTATTTCCCTTCCTTCATTTTCATTCAACTATTTTAATGAGGATCACCAGAACTCTTACTTCATGACTTTTTCCTTCTTCCAGATATTAATAATTTGACACATTAAGTTGTATCTACACTACGCTGCAGCCTGAAACCAACTCCGTTCCATCGCCTTAGCGCTTACCAGGAATGCGTCAGGAATCCCGAAAGTCAAAGTTCGCTGGTGGAATTTTAATGTTCTTATGAAAGAGCATGTCTCAGTGATGGTGACTTCATGGACAAAATCGTTGAGAAAGCTCTGCGGAAGGAACAGGACCCAGTTGATTGTTGCGATGTCGGATGCGGTCGCTAAAGCCGCGAAACAATGCGCCTGGCACGGTTATTTCACTCTTACCGCCTCGGAGAGACTTCTTAGCCCGTTTGCCGGCACTGCTATTTTTCCGGTTCTTGACATATTTCTCACTATGCACAGCAGCCCACAAGCCAAAACATATCATCAGTTGTAAACATGCTGTTCACCTTTGACATGAATGCACTTCAGTTTATCAAAGATGTTCTGTTACATACAAACATTACATCTATATGAACATAATGTATCAGCCAAATTCTGGTCTGACGCAGGGTTCTATGTCAGATGCCAGTGGCGTACCGAGTATACGGTCATTCATGGCATGACCTGGTCTTTTGGACCCGAGGCGCCCATGCAAAGCTGGCGCCCCTCCGATCAGTGACGGCGCCCCTCTGGCCAGTGACGGCGCCCCTCCGACCAGTGACGGCGCCCCTCCGGTCAGTGACTGCGCCCCTCCGGCGAGTGACGGCGCCCTTCCGACCATTGACGGCGCCCCTCCGGACAGTGACGGCGCCTCTCCCGCCAGTGACCACGCCCCTCCGGCGAGTGACGGCACACGCCTCTCTGGCGAGTGACGGCGCCCCTCCGACTAGTGACTGCCCCTATCCGGCCCGTGACGGCGCCCCTCCGGCTAGCGACGGCACCCCATCCAGCCAGTGACAGCGCCCTTCCGTCTGTCCGTAGGCGCTCCCCCCCCCCCCTGCAAAATTTTCGCCAATATTGGTGGCGCCACTGTCGATCGGGTGGCGCCCCTCAAGGCTGTATCAAGGATGTATCCAATTTGTGTCGTCCCAAAAAAATACCCCGCATCGTTTTAGCGGTGACAAAAATATTTTGCAAATAATGTAGATTATTAGCCTAAATACCTTAAAGGGAATGTTTCATCTTTGTATTGGTTTTGAACTGAGATAGCCATTATCTTTGGCCGTTATTGAAATGTTGAAAATACAAAGGTCATTTTCCCCCAAACTTAGCCGTTTTTAAGCAATTTAATTTATAGTTTGCAAAATGGGGTCTAGGCTAGTGCCGCCGCTGATTGGCTGACAGCGACTTTTACAGCTAATATCACTTTCTCAGCCAATCATCGGCGGCTTATAGCTCAATAATGACGTCATCATCCCAAATTAAAAAAAAAACTTAATTTGTATAAAGTTAAGTGACTTTCGAGATAAAATTATCACCATCGTTTTCAGCAGCACTTGCTTCATATTTTCTACTACAACCAGCGTATATTTGACGACTTTCAGGAATAATGAGGGATAGCGCTTTTTTGAGGCTCATAATGTATAATAGAGTTAATAAAAACCACAGCCTCATACTATGTAATATATTAATACAAAAATGAGACAAAAGAGACGACAGTTTCAGGCATGGCCCATCTTCAGGTCTGACCAAAATTGGCCATGTCGAGGTCAGACCTGAAGATGGGCCATGCCCGAAACTGTTGTCTCTTTTGTCTCATTTTTGTATTAATATATTACATAGTATGAGGCTGTGGTTTTTATTAACTCTATTAGACTTTCAGGAAGGTGAAACATTCCCTTTCAGGTTTGGATCGCGGTTGTAGCGGGGGGCGGCAGCCACCCCCCCCCCCCCCCCCCACTTTTTAGAGTGGGGGGGGGGCGGGCCCCTGCTGTCCCCCCCCCCCCCGGTGGCGACGCCCCTGGAACAAATATTGTATTTGTTTGCAATTATAAAGGTGGACAGTCACCGTTACATGCAGCGACACACAGCTCAGTGATGTCGTTTTGTTTCTGTGCGAGTGGCTGGCTTGGATACTCTGTCATTTTAAACAGGTTGTATTTGTTTTATTTTCGTCATTCAATATATGACTGTCACTCCTAATGTTTTTAGTACTTTGATCATGCTAAATGTCCAGGAACACTTGCTTTTTCCCCATTATCCTGTGAAGCATTGTTAGTAAATGCCAATATTGATCAAATAGGTAGGTATAAGGTACCTCAACCTTGTTCCTACCTTTGTAGAAGCTATTACAATTACAACCCAAACATTGCATTTTGTGATGTTGAGTGATTTAAAAAAAAAAAATTTTGTCCGAATGTTTTGAATGGATGGATTTCCGAGGTCAGGTCCCGCGCTAAGCATAGCTTGTTGCGCAGGCCCTGACCCCACCACCCGATCAAGCAATTCCTGGCGTCCGGCAGAATTTAGAAGCGAAAATTGTACATGCGACGACATACACGGTCCGCCCGTGATGACTAATTACTTGAGTTCACACTAAATTAGGATACTTAGGATAAAAAGTTGTATCACCTTGACCTGTTCCACTCGGTACTCACCTGTTGAGTCTGTTGTTGATTATTATCTGCCAAGTTCTGACTTCCGTGCGATTTTTTTTCCTGTATTACTGCTGCTGTTCAGGCCACTTGTTATTTGTTTAATCTATTGCATTGAGTCCATTCATTGGATCATATATTGCGTGATGATTTGGTCGTGGATGTCATCACTCGACACTCATCCAGCATACTTTCATGTTGTGTTTGTGTGGTGCAAAGTGGTGCAAAGTGGTGCCAACTGCAAACTGCAAACTGCAAAGTGCAAAGTGCAAACTATAATTATTCCTGTTAAAAGATTTTAAGTGTAGAATGAAGAAGACATGCAGATTGCTGGCTGCCGGGCCTGGCGGGTGCCACCACATGTGGCCGGGCTTGATGCCGGGCCAACTCATTACTCATATATGAGCGGTGGCGGTGGGGGGCCGGTTCCTGTTTTTTGATACATTTTTGCATCTCTAGTGGTGACCTCCGAAGTCGAGGTATGACCGACAGTGGGGACCTCCGATGTCGACGTATGACCGAAAGTGGTGGGGCCTCCGATGTCGAGGTATGACCGACAGAGGTGGGACCTCCGAAGTCGAGGTATGACCGACAGTGGTGGGGACCTCCGAAGTCGAGGTATGACCGACAGTGGTAGGAACCTCCGAAGTCAAGGTATGACCGACAATGGGGACCTCCGAAGTCGAGGTATGACCGACAGTGGTGGGGACCTCCGAAGTCGAGGTATGATCGACAGTGGTAGGAACCTCCGAAGTCGAGGTATGACCAACAGTGTGGACCTCCGAAGTCGAGGTATGACCGACAGTGGTGAGGACCTCCGACGCCGAGGTATGGCCGACAGTGGTGTGGACCTCCGAAGTCGAGGTATGACCGACAGTGGTGTGGACCTCCGAAGTCGAGGTATGACCGACAGTGATCGGGACCTCCGAAGTCGAGGTATGACCGACAGTGGTGGGGACATCCGCAGTCGAGGTATGACCGACAGTGTGGACCTCTGATGTCGAGGTATGACCGGAAGTGGTGGGGGCCTCCGATGTCGAGGTATGACCGACAGTGGTGGGGACCTCCGAAGTCGAGGTATGACCGACAGTGGTGTGGACCTCCGAAGTCGAGGTATGACCGACAGTGGTGGGGACCTCCGAAGTCGAGGTATGACCGACAGTGTGGACCTCCGAAGTCGAGGTATGACCGACAGTGGTGTGGACCTCCGAAGTCGAAGTATGACCGGCAAAGCGGATCTGAGCACCTATCATTGGGGGAATGAACCGGCCTTCAGAGGTGACGGTATATTTGTATGCATGTCGTTGGATGATCTGGCACGGGATGGCGCCCACTGGCGGATGCCTCCCATTATAGGGGGCTAATTTCACTGGGGGCCTTCCGGGCCCAGGGGCCTCCATATGACCTAAAAGGTACCCCCATTTTTCCCTTTGCGGACTTGGGTTAATTTTTGTCTTGGCTATGCTATTCTTACATGTAAGGACGTGTCAATTAAGTGCACAAATAAAATTGATGGATAATTGCCTCCAAATATCTCAAATTTTGTCATTTTACATGTTATTTTATATACAAATTAGTTATTCGCTAAATGCCTTTTGACTGAATAAATCTAGAAGGGCACGGTAAACGTAATTTTGTTGTTATCATCAAAACGCGTTGAATGCATGACTTCTTTCTGACATTTGATGACCTTGACCTAAGGTCAAGGACATTTGATGACCTTGACCTAAGGTCAAGGTCACGGCGCAATGTCACCATTGCAAATTTGACCTACACGGCGATGTTATATATCTTTGAACTTGTCTTGAAGGTAGGAATTCATTGGTATTAAAATAATTGCGCGATCGTTGATGATTATGAAGCAAACTGCGACATTTTCGGGCTTTCTTTACACCGATAAGAAATTATGAAGTTGCTATTCGACATTCAAATTAAAATGAATGTAAATGTTGCCATTGGCGATCAGGCGTTATTTAAGCACAATCGAATTCCTCGCAACAAGACAAGTTTTAAGATATATAACATCGCCACATAGGCCACAATTGGAAACCTAACCTTGAACCTTGACATTGACCTTAGGTGAAAGTCACCAAATGTTAGAAAGAAGTCATACTACATATCATTCAACGCGTCTTGACGAAAATAACAGAATGGTGTCACTTTTACCTTTTTATCTGTATTCAGTCAAAAGTTATTGGAGAATAAGATCTTTCACGAAAAGAACAGAAAATTACCAAATTTAGCATATATGAAGGCAAATAACCATCATTTTTTTTAACGACATTTCTTTACACTTAACAATAATAAAGTAAAAATAGGAAATACATTTGGCTTGGGGATCCAAAAAAAGAAGATAAAAAATACTCACTTGGAATTTTAAGGTCCAAGGTCATCAAATGTCAGAAAGAGGTCATGCTACAGAGAACTCAACTCGTCTTGAGAACAGTAAAATGACTTTACCGTGCCATTCTAGTTTTATTCAGTCAAAAGTTATTAGCAAATAACATATTTTTTAATATAAAATAGCATGTAAAATGAAAAAAGTGAGATATTTGCAAGCAAATATCCCTCATTTTTTTCTTCTTATTCACTTAATTGACTCATCCTTACACGTAAGAATAGCATAGCGAACAATTAGAAACACGTTTGAGAAAAGATATCCAAAAAAGTTTTAAAATTTCGAAAACGTACTAAAGTTTTTTGCAAATGAACAAAATCAACATCACAATGTTATAAAACAGCGCATTGCCATTCTAATTACATATAATACATCTATATTGCTTTATAAATTCCCCGTCATATGGGCTGACAAAGAATTGGCCTGCACCGTGACCATATAAAAATGCCCGAGGAAATATCTCCTCAATCACTGCTTGCATTGCAATACAACTTGCACAGCTCACTTTAGCGCCCCAGGTTACCTCTTATACCAATTTTGGCCACAATCGGTGACATGACGGTGTCATTTTGCACTTTGTTTTTGTCGATTTGTCGTGGAATGCCCCAGCTACAAAAAAAGAAAAACATTTGAATTTTTAACTGAACCTAATTACCCTACTTAATACTAGTAGACGTATTCCACACAATATAGTTACCTATGTAAGGAATTTCACTCACGCGCTCCTCTGCCCCCCAGCAGGCAGGAGGAGACCAAAGGCTGCGACGCTACGTGTAAAATTATAACTTACGTTAGTTGTGAATCACTTCGAAATAGCGTTAGACGCGCCACTTTCCCTATCCCTACTGCTACCAAAATGCTAGCAAATAGAGGAAACACGAATGAGGCAAAACACAAATACATTTATTTCGCAAGAATTCATTTTTTTCGCAGGCAGTTCCCATTTTCATCGCCAGTTTCAGCGGATTTTGGGGTGTGGATAATTTCTACTTCCGCTCCTGCCGAGCTTGGAATGTGTGGGGGGAGGGCAGGGGCTGCCGCCCCCTTCGTATCCGCCAGGGATTCCATACAACATAGGTACCTATACAAGGAAATTCACTCACGCGCTCCTCTGCCATCCAGCAGGCAGCAGGAGACCAAAGACTGCGACGCGCGCTGCGTGTAAAATTATAACTTACGTTAGTTGTGAATCACTCCAAAATAGCGTCCGACGCGCCACTTCCCTACCCCTACTACTACCAAAATGCTACCAAATGGAGGAAACACGAACGAGGCAAAAACAAGATTTCCTTCTTTCGCAAGAAGTTATTTTTTCGCAGGCAGTACCCATTTTCATCGCCAGTTTCAGCGAATTTTGAGGGGGCTAATTTCTATTGCCGCCCCTGTCGAGCTTGGGATGGGGGTATGCTCTTTCCCCTGCCGCTCCCCCCCCCCCCTGGATCCGCCAGTGGTGATGCCTAATGTGAAGAGATGGGCCTAAGAAAAGTGCTGCCTGAGTCGAATGTCCATGAGCTCCATCTGAAAGCAGTTTTAGCATTCTGATCAATGAATTTGCTTTGGAAAATAAAACGATTCATGAGGTGCTTTGCAGAACTTACAAGACAATTATCTTTGTGTTTGAACCACAAAGAGTCAATTTTAAGAAAACCTTTTTATCTTTATTATCCCATGACCTGATCGCAACGAAAAAAGAGCGCTGATCCAAGATCTACAAGGCACACTGGTGACTGACAATGTGAGTATAACACATATGTACATTGTACACTTGCCATATTTCGCGGACAGAATATATAGTACCCTCATCCTCTGTCAGTGAGCGACTGCATTACGTCTTACGATCACAAATATATCTTTAACCAGAGAAGGTAAATATTTATGGTACACATGTACTGCGATTCTCACAAATACGACTGCATTAGTGTGATGACACCACAATGACCACGTATGCAGCCGCTCGTGTCTTGGAAAGACAGGCCAGGTCTGTGGTGAAGCTTGTCGTGAGGCTTGCGTTATAGCTTGCTGCGGGTCTTATCATTACTACCTTACCTAAGATAGAGCTGCCAGTTGCCGCACATATGTTAATGTCTAGCTCACGCGTAAAATGAACGCCTGAACCATGGCATGGGACTGACGGAGCGCATTGTAACATGCATTCAGCACGCACTTATCCGATTCAGCCATTCATGATAGCATAGAAAGCCGTCAGTTTTTACTCCAATGTGCATGCCATAATCTCATCGAAATCTGCAGCCATCTTCCCATGCTGGTTAAAGGGAGCACATTTTCATAGATCAAACGTTGCACCGTGCGGTCCTTTTCACCATCACGCCGGACATACGAGCACGGCGTTTTGCAGCCGGCAAAGTGTTGGCGACTTTATTTATGGTGTTGTTTGTATTGATGGTGGACATGGCATTTAATAGTCATTACAGCAACATTATATGCACATTGATGCAACGCTTCAAGAACAAGTGACATGCACAGCTGCAAATGCATGTGGCTTTATTATACACGCATACCTATACTTTTTAGTAATGATTGTGATAATACTAATGGATGAATGCCCTAAGAATGATGAATATCGCATATATCAGGAGGCTCACGCTCAGTCAGTACAATGTTATTTCTGAGGTCACGGTTGGTTCGGAAAATGTAATCAAACTGCATTATCTTTCGACAAAATTACTTGAAATCGGTGAGAGAGGCTGCACTGCGTTTTCAATCTTTTGAAAACGTATAACTTAACTGAAGCGTAAACAAAACATTGTAATGGATTACGGCACCATATCAACTCCGAGATACCGCCTAGATAGGATTATTATTATTATTGCGCAACAGCATCCTACAGATGGTTTGTGCTAAGTAAATAAACGGATATTTTGGAATTATTTTAAACAGGTGTATGCATATTGTTAATGGAGGGTAAGTTCGAAAAATAAAGTTTCCCGTATCTGTGTGGTAACAGCAGTATCATCTCGGAGATTCAATTAGTTATGCATATGTTTATTGCTTGAAGAATACAAAAATGACGGAAAGCGACACTCGTGACGAATATTCATCTGTTCAGCGCAGGTAGGTATGCATCACGCTAAACCAACAGTATACACTTGAGCAAACAAACTTCCAATTCGACCCTTTTGGCCCTCCAGATCAGCCTGTGGAAAACACGAAGCAGAAATATTGCATCTTGATACAGCCGAGTGCAGGTGCTGAGATACAGCGCTCGGTTCTGCACATCGAGGCCTCCACTGGATCAGAGTAATCACCGCATAAAGCAGGCGATGTGGCGGCCGCGAGGTGCCAGCGAGGGCTTTTCACCTGCGCGCCCTCCGCTCACTGACGGCAGCGCCGCCACCAGCTGATCGGCTGAGTAACGTCAGAGGGCGCCGGCACGTCGGCTACGGGTTTATCACGACCTCTCGAGCTTTATCGCGGCCTCCAGATGCTCACTGAGCTGCCTCGGTGCGGCGACATATCCGCCCGTGTAAGTCTACTGTCACTAAGGGCCACGTTTGCATGCATAGAGCACCGACAATCACTCGTGCGACTCAGGAGAGGGCCCGCTTTACATAAAACGAGGAATCTGAGACTTGTGTACTCGGACTCGGTTTTCGGTGGTGGCTGCTCGGCTTAGGGCTCGGATGAGGACTGCATTCGTTGCCACTATGATACCGCTGTACGGATTAGTATGCGTGTGTGTGTGTGTCTGTGTGTGTCGCGGCCCACACACCTCCCACAACGCAGGTAGTAAGAGTCGTGTCTGCTGGCGATATAAGCGTGTTGTAAAGTGCCATGCTGGCATTTTATGCGTCAGCTTTGCATGCTACATTAAATTTGACACCAAACTTGGCCAGTGGAGTTTTCGAGAACTTGACAAAGTATTCACTACTGTGAATGGATAATCAATAGTACACAGTGCACAGTGCATTGGCACATAGTTAATCTACATATAAAACAAAGGCATACATTATGGTTATGGCTAGCCTGGAATGTACTCATGACTTGACAAATAGTCGGAGTAAGAATGTTTCCAACTTCCACGATTTGTAGCCGTGCACAATGCCCTAAGTTGTCAGCTGTTTAAAACAAAGACGCAAATTATGCACGTTCGAAATTACTCGAGCGTAAAAGCATATTGAGCGTTGTCGAAGCATTCTGCAAAACAATCCAGCTTCAGGCAGCATTCCTCAGCCGAAGAGGTAACGAAGTGATGCAAATCGTCTCTCAGAAATTCATTATTAATGCAAAACTCGTTACTAGGTGAGCATTTCCTTATGCTACATTTCAGCAGCGGTGTATGAAGAAAAGGCTAAAACCAGTTGGCATGCTAGGTAAATTAAATGTCATGTGTCCTGCACTTTGTTTTATGTTGAAGTTGGTAGGGGGTAACGAGTACAAATGCCTGGAAATGTTGCTATGGTTGCTCACGTTTTACGCCTACAAATATTTGAACGATTCACATGATTTACTCGTAATGTCAGAATGAAAGCTGAAACAACCTTGGTAGTGAGCAGTCTTTCACGGGACGAAAGCGTGTGTTGCGTAATGGGTATTGGGTAGGTATTGGTTTGGAATGTGTCCAATTTATTGTTGCGTGTTGGATATTGAGACATGTCTGACAACTTCATGAAATACTCATGATTGGTACAATTATCAAAGGGTAAACTGTTTCCAAATTGGAGCCGGCGAACCCGGAGGATAAACTAAGGTGAAATTCAGGGAGATGTAGTATGGATTTGGTTAAGTGGGTTGGATCGGAGTGGATGCCAATATTTTATCCACCAAGGGCTCACTGCTGAATGAATGTCGTATAGTAAAAAGTGAAAACATATCATCATTGCTAACTATAGTAATCCTGTCTGACCTCCAGCGATATGTATTTTAAATCATTTTCATCGGGTTACAAATTTATACAACGCGCAAGAGTTGCATTATTTTCACCCTGTCTGACCCAAACTCGTGTTGGTTTAAAGTCAGCCCCAACTGCCGTTTCGTTTCACTTCAGCTGTCGACTGAAGCCTGACAAAGGCGAAAAAGTCCAGTTCTATTTATCGCGCGAATAATGCAGGTATCCAGCCTGTAAAGCCTGAGGGGCGGTCGAAATTCAGATAAATGGGAAAGGGGTAAGCCCGAACAAAGGCTGGCGGGGAGTTTTTGTCAACCCTTTCCCGCTTCCCCGCGGTTGTCAGCCGCCCGCGGGGTGTGACACCAATCTCGTTTGTTGCAATCAGGGGTCGGGCCAGGACACAATTCCCGAGACGTGCGCAGATTCTAAAGTGACCTTCGTTTTTGACATTTGAAGAAAAGGAACTGTAACGAGATATGGGATCGAGACAACTTTTCAACAAATACCAATGGAAAACCCATTACGACCCTATATTGGACGCTGTTGGGACCGCTGTCCGACATTAATTTTCACAGGCTCTGCATTTTCAAGACCGTAATCTTTTCCCCATTTGTTGGCCGAGCTGCAGATTATGTGCGGCCATATGAGCCGGCCGTCTGGTCCAATGACGTCACAGATGCGCGTGCCGCCTGCGAACGAGCACGTTTAATAGGAAATGTCCCGATAAGCCCTTTCCGCACATATTGGAACCCACTGGGTTGAATTTTCAACGGAGCTCAAGCATCATTATGGAGTAAATTGAGGGCTGAGAAATTAATAGACATTGTTGGTGAATGCTCCGTACTGGTTCAACCATAATTTTAAGCTGGTGTAAAAAAATATCCTAGCATGGCTGGAGTTAACTATTAGTTGGCTGAACCATTGCCCGCCAGTTCCATAATTGGCCTAACCAATTTTGGCCGGATCCTTTGAATGTGAGGAAAGACGGGCGCAATTTTATTTTCCATCCTGAAATATATAATATTGACCAACAACCTTTTCGGAAATGCTCCACTTGTGCCTACAAGCTATTTTCGCTTACCGTGTTTCGCAAAAGACAATCGAGACAATATTCGAGATACTTCGAATGACGACCACCAATGATTATTGCATCTTCTAGGTGCATTCTCACATATAACAACTCACGATGGATTGCCACGCTATGCAGAGGAGGATATTTTGTATATTTCCCATCTCAATATACGTTACCATTCGTCCAGTGATGGTCGATGAAAGCGAACTTTTAGTGGATCAAGTCACTATTCCGTGACATTGCCTTTATCAAGCTTGTGCCAAAACCATTTTGCATTTATAACCCTATCAATGCAAAAGTCGCCTTGTCGTAAATGAGCGAAAACAACACAAACCACTATTGATTAGTGAGCAGAAGGCGCCAAGACACTTGACTGAAGGGAGAAAAGTAAAGCATTGCAGTCACCGCCCCCAGAGACCGCCCCCAATACCGGAAATTCAGCGTACCGGCGAAGGAAACCGACACCGCGGTCTGTCTCTTCCCTCAGACAGCGAATCGTTTTGGCGTCTCCACCGCAGACGGCACGTCGCCTCGGTCGTCTCCGCCGCCGCGCCGCGCCTCTCCCCTTCCCCTCTTCCCACGCGCTACGGGGCGGCCCAAATCGATCATGTGCCAAAACAGACACACTGACTTTTCGGAAATCAAAGATCAACATCGTTTAGGCGGCGACAATACCGTGGGAGCCGCGCCCGGCCGGAGGCCGCCGGCGGCCCCACGCGCGCCGCCGCCGATTACAACCAAAGAGAAATGTCACGAGGAAAAAATACAACGATAAAGCACGCGATGCTCGATAAGCCCAATAAAAAATTCCATCAGAATGGACAGAATGCAGGCGGCGGCGGAACCTAACCCTTCTCCGGCCCAGTCTTCAGAGGAACGGTACCACTCGTGGGAATGATTTTTTGCTCATCCCTTTGTGCGCGCGGCGCGGTCGGGTTGCGTTTTATTTGACGCATTCACCGGCCGCGCCGTCTCGTAGCCGTCCCTTTCCGAATTCATTTTCCTTATTATTGGATTCTGTCTGATTTCAATTCCGAAACGCCAGATGTACGGCGGCATTGTGCGTCAAGGATTAGGGAGCAGAACGGGTTAAACCGATCGTCGCGCTCGGCGGACGGCGGCGGGCCGGCGGGCCGGCGGACGGCGGCGGGGGACGGAGGGGGTGGGGGGGGGGGGGGGGGGGGGGGAGCTGAAGCGGCTCCCGAATGACGAAGCCCCGCGAACGGCGGCGGCATCGGAGCGAATGACGCCGACAGTGAGACTGATTGTGTCGTCGACGGCCGCCGCCGTCGCCACCGACAGGGGTATCGGTGCGGCAGACAGCCGGGAGAGAGACAGCGGCAGACCGACGCCACCGCGCAGGGAGAGAGGCTGCCTCTCCAACGGAGGGGATGGGAGATCGGTGGTGGCCAACGGGAGGGGATGGGAGATCGGTGGTCACCAACGGGAGGGGATGGGAGATCGGTGGTCGCCAACGGGAGGGGATGGGAGATCGGTGGTCGCTAACGGCACGAAAGCAGCGCTCAGTAGAGCGGACCAGGCACGTAGCCAAGGTGGGGGGGGGGGGCGGGTACGCCCCCCCCCCCCCTGGAGGCCAAGAGGGTCCTTTTCGGCGGCGGAGGGCCCTTTTCGGCTCGCGCAGCGCGCCGAAAAGAGACGACGAGACCGCGCAACGCGCGGTATCATGGGCTCTTTACCACGCGAAGTGAGGCCTTTAGAGAGATTAGAACACTTCATAGGCCCTTTAGGGCCACCAGGACCCTCTCTGAAAGACCAGATGACCCCTTGGACGTTCAAAAGAGCCCTGTGGATGTCAGAGGGGCCCCTGGCCAGACCAAAAGGGCCCTGAGTGGGTCAGAAGCCCCCTGAACACGTCGAATGGGTCCCTAGCCAGCACAGAGGGCCCTTGGACAGGTCGAGAGGTCCCTGGGCATGCGACAGGGTGAGAAAGCAGCCAGCACAGTCCATTGCCAGGTCATAAGGGCCCTTGGACAGACCCCAGAGGGCTCCTGTGAAGTTCAAAGGGCCCCTGTGCAGGTCAGAGGGGCCCATGACCAGACCGAAAGGGCCCCTAGGTGGGTCAGTACAGCCCCTGAACATGCCGAATGGGTCCCTAGTCAGCACGAAGGGGTCCCAGGGCCGATCAGCGGGCCCTCGGAACATGTCGCAAGGCGACAAAGCAGCCAGCGCAGTCCCTTGCCAGGTCGGAAGGGTCCCTTAGAAGGCTGGAGGACCCCTGGAGAGACCAGAGGGGCCTTGGAAAGTTTGAAATGCTCCTGTGCAGATCGGAGGGGCCCCTGACCAGACCGAAGGGCCCCTGTGCGGGTAATAAGGGCCCCTGAACATGCCGAATTAGCCCCTAGCCAGCACAGAGGGGCCCCAGGGCAGGTCGGAGGGCCCCCTGAGCATGTCGGCAGGGCGACAAAGCAGCCAGCGCAGTCCGACCAGAAGAGTCGCTGGGCAGATCGGAGAGGCTCCTGGGCAAGTCAGAGGGGCCCCTGGCTAGACCGAAACGGTCTCTGGGCCGGTCGGAAGAGCC